>VDFB02063613.1:29858-49661 GCA_007258455.2 Sequoia sempervirens | reverse complement strand
CTGATTTGAAAAAAAAAGTGGCCACTTAAGCCCCCATTTTGGGAACCATCTTGGTGCACTTAGCCACATTTCATTTTGGATAACATTGAGAAGTTTTTTGACGTTGTGGAGAATATATAAGCAAGGTTAATTATTGGAGATGTGAGTGGTAAAGTGTGGTGTGCAAAATATGTGAATGTGATCAAGTTTGGTGATTTGAGTGTGAACCTAAATGCCTAAAGCTACCAGATGTAGTGTTGTAGAAGCTGTCTACATTTTCAATGTGTCTGAAGTTGTTGGAGGCAATGAGACAAAGGCTATGGATGGTGCAAAGTTGCAATGGTGGATTTTCATGTTGCTCTAAGATAGTGAATCTCTCTATAACGGTCTTCTTCTATTCTTCTTTCTTCTGGGAAATGAGCCCTTGGTAGTGAGCCATTCTTCTCTTTTTGGCGATGAGCCCTACTAGCAGTGAGCATATTGTATTTGGTGTTGCTATTCATATATATGTGAGTTAATACTCACCATGTTTTTTCCCTGATTAGGGTTTTCAACTTAAATCCAGGGTGTTCTCTTTTGTATGGTGTTGAATGTGTTTATGTTTCATATGTTTACATTCTACTGATGATAATAAGGGCTTGATGTTTAATGAGGGTTTAAGATTTTAATGTACAACTGATTCACCCCCCCTCTCAGTTTTCTTGTGTGTCTAACAGTGATTAGCCTAGAAATTTTAGATATAAAAGTATAATTGAGTCCATTTATAAGATGACTTATGACCCAAAGGTTCACCATGTATATTAAGTAAGATCCATTCTAGGATGACTTATATAACTATCATGGTGTTTACTTGTATGTTTAAACAAAATAATCAAAATCAATAATGGTGGATTTAACTAGACACTAATCAACTAGTAATATTTTTTCATTTTTATGTCTAAGCTATCTTAGTTACAACTAACCCTTCTAAACTTCCATAGGGAATGACTTCATACTATTTAAGCTCAAGAAACACTATAGTATTCTAAAATGATACAACCATCTATCTATTATTATTTAATTGAAGCTAAAATATAATGTTCATACCTTAATAATACGGTGAATTCCAAATAGTTAAAATTTAAGATTAAGGACCAACTAAATAGAAAGAATCTCTAGACATCTTGACTCTCAAACTATTCATGAAAAAGAATGTGTTTTTTTCTTCAATATTTACACAATTATGAGGAAGTTGTGGCCCATATAGAGAAATTGATGCAAGCTAAAAGGAAGAAAATATATTGCAGGTCAAGGATAGGTGTTAATTCTAAGCCTATGTCCTATTTTGAGACAAATAATTCAAGAGGAATTATTCCAATAAAATATAATGTGACAACTCATATTGGTCAATCAAACCCACATATATGGCATAACTATACATAATCATTTTTGCACCATGAAAGAGCAATGGGTATTTTTATTTTAAATTAGAGGTGGTTTCTCCTCTTGTAAAAATTTTACATGTCCCCATGTTGAAGGTTAAGAGAACCAAATAAATTTTATATCATAAAAAATATTATTTATTTTAAGTAATGCAAGATAATATTTTCCAAATTTTATGATGTGAAAATGATTTTAGAACCAGAGGGTAATGGGCCCACAATATACTTAAAATAGATGTGTAATAAATCATGATGTTAATTTTAAAGACATATCAACCATAGTAAAACAATTTTCTTAAAATAAACACAAAACCAAATGGAAACTAGTTGATTCTAGTGTAATTATTCAATTAAAAATAACCAAGAGACCTCACATATGAGCTTTATACAAGCCTTGATTCTAGATGTCACCTATTTCCATGATTCATGCTTCGAAGCGATGTAGATTCTACTTACATCATTATTTGTATAGGCCCAATTCAATATCTTATGAAAAGTCTCAAGAAATTTTAGAAGACACCAAGAATTTGTTGAATATGAGGTTGAAACTATCATTTAGAGTCAAGACCTTAATTTACCAATGTGATTTTATTGATTGCATCATCAACTATATTAATCTCAAAGACCCTAATCTTTCATTTTATGCGGGAGATTCATAATTTAATTAATATTATTTTTATTATCTTTCTTCTTTTTGTATCTACTAGTTATAATTGTGACACTAAATTATTGAGTGCAAGTGGTTGCCTATTATTTCAATTTTCAATTAAATTTAATTTTCCCATCACATTTTGTGCAACTAATTAATGTTGTCTACTGTATATATTTGAGACTTAAATGTACTTTGGTTCTTATATTCTAAGAAGAAACTTGTGAAAAACTTGAAACATCCAATAATATATACTTCATGAAGAACGTCGGCGTGCCTGATATAGAAATTCATTGTTGTGTGATCTACACTAACCTTCACTTTTGTTGTATAATACTGCTCCCATGGTAACTCTCATCCAAATATATAACCTATTTTAACTTACTTGTAAGTGCAATGGACTTGATCTAAGCCCATCTTAGAATCTGCAACCTTCTACTTTTATTTGTCAACTCAATATTGGAACTACATTACTGCATGGTATACAACTCATTCTTTGTGGGCTATGTCATTGGTATAATCAGTAAAAATAGAAGCATTACAGAATTGAATTGAAGCAATCTTAACTTACGCATAGCCCGAGCATTCAAGCCTTCGTTGTTCAAAAGCAGTTCTGCTAAGATTTTCTCATGAGCCAAAAACAAGTCTAGACCTTTTTATTTATAATATATAGCTAACACCAGAGGCAGTGATCACAGAAAAAAATGAATACTTTGACATCCTTGTTGATTTTAGGGTTCCTTTGGATGGTATGTTACTTGTGTTCAATCTATGTGCAGTAAAATGGGTTGAATGTGGATTATTACCGCATCAATGTCCTCAAGTTGAATCCTTTGTAAGGAGAACCATTTCCAAAGCTCTAAAAGGAGACCCTACATTAGAAACTCCTCTAATCATGATGCATTTCCATGATTGCTTTGTTTGGGTAAGCATATCACTCTTAGATCCATCTCATTTGTGTGTCATTGAGATTACCCTGCTTGGATTTTCTAGAATTAGACTTGTTCAAATTCTAGAGGTGTACCATTTTGTGGATGGATGTGATCTTTGGGAATATAACATTTGGAAAATTTATAAAATATTTTGTAGTATGGGACATATCATGTAGTTTTTCTATTAAGTTTATGTGGAGAATATATTCATCTAATCATTTTTATTTTTATTTTTTTTGGATGAGATCTTAGAAAATTATTATTTGAATTAGAAGATCTGAAGGTATAAACAAAGAGTTCTTAAAGCAATTATTTTTAGATAAAATTTTAAATATAGATATGAATACATATATATGATCTAGGATTTTTCAATGATCATACAAATAATGTTAATGAACATAGGGAGAAATTAAAATTAATATATGGACAAGGTTTATAAGTTAGATCTTATAGAATCAATTCTAATGAATCAAAGGATAAGTCAAATATATATTGCTAGATGTATAGAGGGAGCTTTAACTACTAGTAGATATAAAAAGAAGTTCAAAGGTGGAAGGCCTAATCAATAGGCTCTCATACCAAATTGTAATCTAACTATTTCCCAATTACATAAATTTAAATCTATCTCTAATTTACTCAATAACAAAGATATATTATTTATTAAAACAATAAGAATTAAATTGTGCAGCACAAATAATATATCAATTAAATATTCAAAGCAATGACTGAAAATAAAATTTATTAACACATATCTATAAATCACAAAGAGGCTAGTATATGACACTCAATGGAATAATTACAGGTCCAGGCTCTCCACAAAAAGAAAGCACCCTTAGAGGAAATTGGTTCTTATATAGAACCCAACCTGCCTCACAACATAAATAACACAGCCCTGGCCAAGACACTCCTGGGTGTACACTATACCCCGAGTTGGACACGCAATATGTGCCCCTTCTCCAAATGCCTCGATGTCATCCAATGACCCTAACCTTCACTCTTGTGTACTATTGAATTACTCTTTTCTTTTTTCTCTTCTCTCCATTAATGTTCTCCATCCCCTTTTCAAGTCCCACATAAATGATTTATATAAGCTTTAAGGGGTGGTTTCAAAACCATCACACCCTTTCGCAAAGGTTGCCTTTTAATAATTATTTAAATAAATAATTATTCTTCCCCTTGTAAAGAGTGTTTATACATATTCTTTATTAATCTATCTTTTAACCAAAGGATCATAATATCCTTTATTTTCTATCTCCCTTTTAATTCGACAGGGTTATTTCATAGTTATGTTTTCTCTTGGGGAAAGAGTCACATAACGTCGGTCGTCCACCCTCAACCCAACAAGGTCAAGTATACCATCTGACAACCAGAAAGGGGATTCTATGCATCCCATACTACACCATTGGTCCATCCTTCATCACAAGGTTTTTCACAAGTAGCGAACCTATCCAACTCAATGGATTTCAACTTCAATCATCTATAGGCTACTGATGACAAGTTTGCCCACCTAGGAAGAAGTAGCTTTTTTCCATATATGATGTAGAGAGCACCCCTGCTCTCTCTCAAAGAAATCTTCTCAATTCAGTGACCTGCATGTTAATTGAAAAAACATCCAAAAAAACCTAAAGTTGAAAAAATATATAATCAAAACAAAAACCAAATTCAAAACTTCGATCCATTTACATAGCAGACATTTACAAATAACAAGGATTGTAAACAACCACCCTCCTTATTCTAGTTCACATTGATTTTCCCCATCACCCACAAATGCATTGTAGCCTCCACTTTATTCACCCCCAACCCCAAAATAAAACCAAAAACCTCCACCTCCTACAAGACGGAAAAACACGCCAAAAAAAGAGCCAATCCACAGCTGACCATTACAACCACAAAAGCATGAACAACAAAAAAAAGTAAAGATCTGACAAGCAGTGGGAATCTGCAATAATATGTGATTACATTATCTTCCCTGCCTTTGAAAGGTTTTGAATCTCCTGGTTGAGAAGAGTCTAATTTTTTAAACTTAATGAGATCTCCTTCAATGATCCAAGTGTTGTTGGAATCTGATAAACCCACCCATTTTACCAAATACATCATATAATTCTTGGCTCTTGTGGTAGAAATCTTGGTGTCCACTATCCTTTCAACTTGCTCTCTCCTCTTTTATGACAATGTACTTGACAAGTCTCTCAGTAAATATATGTAAACATATTAAATATGTATATGTGTGTATAGGTATACATGTGTATATGCTTGATGATGCAATTGAATGTGTATATATACTAAGATATATACATAAATGCTATGTGCGGAATAGATCTAGTAAAGTGCAATGCATATGTGCGCAACACTAAGAGGCAGATTATATATACAAGTAATCAATGTATTAATAGTTTTAAATTGTTGTTAGGGTGCAGCATAAAGGTGGAGTAACCAAAATGTAAGTCTTATAGAGTCATAGTCAACTAAATCTAAGCTTAACTATCAGCGTGTAAATACATAGTCTAAGTGATTGAAAGCGCTACCATAGAATACTCAAGACTTAGTCCATGGCTTAGAGAAGCTACGCATAGTTGGAGTTACTGTTTAATGTTGATTTCATTGTTATTGAATGGAGATCGATTCACTTAGGCATGTTGGTCATTATTCTATTACTAAGTCATCTAGAATACATGTTGCCTATACTTAGAAGATTGTTTCTAATAGATAGACAGCAAGCATGAAAATTAGAAGATAGTTGAAACTTAGTGCCACCTTTGAATCCTCTTAACTGTAGATGTCTATTTGTAGATGTAAATCAAATTCTAGCATATACAGATTGGAATTGGTCTCTATTTGCTGTCAAAATTGAGAGTCGAACCATAGCTGCTTACGCTAAGTAAGTGCTTGCATATTTTCCACCTTTTGGCTAAGTTAAATGTGTTGCTATGCATACATTTTGTTTTCAAAGATCATGGCTAATCTATAGGCCATGTGATCACCCGTTTTTTGTATAAATAGAGAAATGAGTTCATCTATTTGGGATGCCTTTACAAAAGTTTGCGCACTCTTTTGTGCAATATTTTTGAGCAAGTTCTGCATTTTAATTATATCCTGCCTGTAATATTCTTCCAAGTATATTGAGGAGATTCCTTAAGTATTAGAGTGAGTTTATTATCTTTGAGAAGTAGTATTTGCAAACTTGAGAGTTAAGGGTTGTGAAAATTTGTTGGACGATCAATATCAATATAGTTGCTATTCTAGAAGTGTTGTGTTCACAGTTAGCCAAATGGAAAGCTTATCACGGGCATGAGAATATTCTACTCCTGTTTATTCTATTTTTGAAAGAGTTGTGTCTAGATTGATTGAACTAGTCTTTTTGTTTCTTGCATATAGAGGAAAGTATTGTTTGCTTTGAAATAAAATTGGAAACTATTTACTTTGTTTTTGCATTGTTTGTAATTACTCCATAATCAAAGGATTATGTTTATCATAAGTATTGCATACTAGATATGAATAAACATGGAAGGAAAAATGTGTATTCATAGCTTTAACCCCTTTAATACAAAGAGGTGATACTCTCAAATGGAGTCCTCTATTGATATAACAACTCTTTGATTGAGTTCATGCATTGTGTTTGTATTTACTCCATGATAGGAGGGATGTTTGTCATAGGTATTATCATTATACTAGATATGATTGGACATGATCAAGAAAGAATGTTTGTCATAGGTATTATCATTATACTAGATATGATCAAATGAAGAAAATCTTAAGGAACACTCATAGCTAGATATTTAATTATGTTAGATGGCTAGTAGGTTACTCTTGGGATTGTTGTCCAATGAAGGGAGGGAAATAGTACTTTACTTTGTGAATTGTGTTTCCTTAGGTTGTTTACTTGAGATAGGTTATCCTAGGGAGTAGCTTGCTCATGGAGATGGATTGCCTAGGCATAGATTTAAATGTCCTTAAAACAAAATGAGCTTGCCATAGTGTAGGTGAATGGTAGACCATCGCTCGATTATACTGAGTGAGAACACTTTGGCCAAAGTACTGTGAAATTCCAAAGACTCCACTATAGATAGTTTGATGTCGAGAATCCACTATCAGTTCATCATGTCCATTTAAATGCATGAGGGCTACCTAGTGTTGGTGATAAAATCTTAGTCATGTAGGAAACAACACTAAGCTCAGAATGGTATGTCGTATGGGGTTACTCAACCAATTACTTCATCAAAGGGTAGGGCCATCTATCATTGATAGATGTGGGGGGGACCACATATGAGTCCGTGGTTAGTAGAAAAGAACTTGAGCGATGCTTCTCCTCCTCAGAAGGCGACAGAGGACCAAGGTTTTGAAAGGAGGATTCCTGGACCATCTATATCTTATGCTTTGAAGCTTTGTGGAGTTGTGGTTGTAATAGTGTACATTCTTGGAATAATTTAATTTGTGAAATTATTATACTAGAATGGAATCTCTATTGATTATTGTATGACCTCTTTGTTCATTATGAAATCTATGTTAATGGAAGTTTTGTTGAATTACTTTGGATTGCAATGACAAACTAGAAATTGTGTTATTTCAATTATGCATGTAATTTACATTATTAGAAGAAAAAAATTATTGCTATGACATGGCATCATGTTTTATTCACTTGAGTTTAAAACATTGGAAATTTTACTATGAAGAACACCGGGGTTCTTGTGGTATTAGAGTAGTTGGGTTCAGCACTAGATCCTATGAGTTCATTACATAAGTGTTATGTAAACCTTATCACAAGAGAATGGTTGAAATTTTCTTATGCCAAGATGACCAGAGAAAAGAACATGGATAAATTAAAAGGAAGATGAGATTCCTAGAAACTTGGTTAAGTTTGGGACTAGTTAAGAGTTGTCCCTGGAGTGAAAACTTCTAAACCAACAACTTTTTAATATATTCCCTTGGATTGCAAAGGATTATGCAATCGGAACCTTATGTAGGAAGGTTAGGAAGTATAACCAATATCTACCTTCACCCTACTTGATAGATATAAAACTCTAATGGATAAAGAAGATTGAGAGAATCTCCATTATTGATACCAAGAGTTAGAACAAAGAAGCCTAAAAAAGTAAATCATATTGATCTGACAAGGTTTGGATAAATACATAGATAGGTTGGAGTATAAGTAGAACTCACCATCATGTCAACAAAAACCAACATATGTCTAGAAGTTCCAACAAGAAATGGAATACAAAGGGACACTATGTGTCAATTAATAGAAGTTGTAAGGAAACAACTCTCTAAGTTGAAAGGTGCATCAACAAAAGAGGCTTTGTGAGTATGGATATTCCTCCACAAAGAGGATATTGGAAAGAGAATAACAATGAATGTTAGCTTGTAAAATTTCTGATTATTCATTAGATCTCCTTTTGGATGATCCAAAATGTTGAATCTATGAGATATAAATCAATGATGAATCTAACTTTGGGAAAAAGTATATTCAAGGTATGCCATTGAGGAAAGAAAATGCAATAGAAAGCCAACAACAAGGAATGAAAAATAAGTCATGAAAGCAAATATTTTCTAGGAGTTCAACTTTGAGTTGAACAAATGTTGTGAAAACACTAAGGGGGGAAGGAAGAGAGAGATTTGACACAAATTAAGTACCCCACCCAATGAAAAACATGGATATGTTTTCAATTTGGAAGAACTTTGACTTCTTAGTAAGTCATGAGACAATTAAGTCATGTATTTCATGACCACAAGGATAAGGTATTGGAAATTTTTGGAGAAAAAAAGTGGAAATTTCAAGAGTTGTGACCTATTATCACACCATACCTTGCATATATATTGATTGTTAAATTGATTGTTATTATCATTGATGCCTTAATGAAAGGATAGGTGGATAATTTCATCATGCAAGGGAAGATCATTGTCTATGGATAGACAAGGGAAGATCTAGATTACTCATGAATTGAATGAAAGTGTCTCTAAACTCCTATATACCTAATATGGGGGATTTAGATAATGATGTTATTTCTATACATTGGTAGTGATACTACATATTGTGAAATATATCAACATCATGAAGTGACTTGACACTATAGCTTACTATGCTAAGGGACCTTGGGAATGAAAAGTTTAGCTATAAGCCATACAGAAGGTATGTAAGATGTGATGTGAAGTTATGAGAATCACATCAAATATCTTTACTAGAATGATTATTGATCATACCTTATACTCGAATGAAACCCTAGGTTTAGAATAACCTATTTGGGATGAGAAGTTCATCTGAATAAAGAGAGAAACCTTAGGTTAATTTTTACCTATTGGGTTGGAATATGTACTGGACTACTCATTAACACCTATAGGTTGGGAATAACTTACTTGGTTGAGTTGTACTTTTTGTCTTGATTGGGACATATAGGGTTAGAGTAACCTATATAATCAGACTAGTCGAGGTTGAGGACATAATCTAAAGAGTAGGGTATACTAAGATTAAAACTCGCCTAAGTGATTAAGTGAACCACTTAAAAGCTAACGAGATAATTTCATGCTTGGTAATTAAGTATGCAATTAAATTTGATATCTTCTAGGAACCGACATGATTAAACGAGGATTAATACTCGAAATTAGTACCAATTTTTATCAAGAAAATTAGATTTAGATGAAAGATGGATTACATCTTTGGAAATAATCTGAGGATAGAAGAAATCCACATAATGGATGATCTAAGATAAATGGAATTTATCTCTGCAAAACCCCTAAACATTATTAGTTGGGAGTTAAATTTGGCATGAGTTCACAAAGTAGGTTTTCACTTAGTCAAGAATAGACTAATATGGGATATAAAAGAGCCTATGTACCCAAAATTTTGGATAATTAAGGGATGGAATGAGGAAATTGATGTCAGAGGTAGGACATTGGGTTGATAGATTTATTTTTCAGCTGAGGAACCACTAAAACCTGGAAAAGATGAAGTAAGATGTTGGTAAGTATATAGCAAGATAATGTCTAGTGTGCCAAAAAATGAAGGCAAGATGTCATCATTAGTAGGACATGTGTACTATCTTGAAATTCTAGAGGGGAAGTGGTAAAATGCAAGATAGTTTAACCTATCTATGTTAGCAGAACTGACATAATGTTGTGGTGGATAAACTCACCAAGGTAACCAACATGGTTGGAAAACCTAACTTATGGGATTTTGGTCCTAAATAATATATTGAGGCAGTTGCTTGGTATTCCTAAGAAGGTTGTTTCAGCTGCGAATGAGCAAACAATGATAAGGTTGTGTTGACCATGATCATACTACAAGACATTCAATTGAATGAATGCACAATATATTATTGTAGTCAAACAGGAAAAAGAGAAAAACCAAATCTTTAATTATTTGTGGCGTACTTGTAAACTTCTAACGTCGAGATTTGATCTGTTATATGGAAGGAAGGATGGAAACTCTATTAGGCTGAAATAGGCTAGAGAATAGGGTTGACCTTAGACTTGATGGTTTGTCAAAAAGGATTACTAGATCAAAAATATCAATGAAACCTTTTTAATACAAAGCCTAAGTATGAAGTAGTATCGAAAATGATAGATGTCCAAGAGCAATGATGTGCTCAAAATGATTAAGTGGTCAAGAGCATTACTTTTGGCTAAAGTAAATAGAAAAGTAAGAGATGGGAAAACTCGGCATCTAAGTTACTGAAAGTGTAAATACCAAAGGGAATTATGGGATCCACGGTGTAGTGTACAATGCACTGTTATTCCTTTATATTTGGATTATACTAATGATAAATTCGTGATACAATGAGAACATGCTTTCTAGTCACTATAGTAAAGGTTTCATGTGTCATTCAAATATTATTGTACATGGAATGTGCATATAAAATATTGTGAATACAACATGTAAACTCTTGAGAGAGCAATTATGTGTGAAGCATACAAGTTTTTCCCTATATGCGACAGCAAGGACATTCGATGCAAAGTCCAAAAGGGACAAGGTTGCAAGGAGTGATGCTACATAGGATGAATGTTTATAAATCTTACGTATTTTGAGAATGGTAAGTAAAAATTTATTTTAATTTATATGTATGTTAAAGTGATGTAGATCATTGGGGACGATGATTCACAAAGGGGGAAGTATGTGACACTGCTAAGTAAAAATTTATTTTACTTTATATGTATGTTAAAGTGCTATAGATCATTGGGGACGATGATTCACAAGGGGGGAAGTATGTTACACCCCAAATTGTGTAATTACTATTTACTATTACTATGTAGGGTAAAATGTGAATGTAATGTGAATTCGATAGATGAAGAAATGGTGTGTGCACTTTGTTATCATTGCTTTATGAATGAATGTCATCTCATTTTATATTATATGAAGGAATGCATTTATGTGATTGGATGAATATTGTATTGATATTCTAACTTAGGAGATGAGTTATGAATACTACATATTTTGTGAACAGCGGACTTCCATGTGCAAATGTTAGTGATTGCAGCTATATGTTCATTCCTCCAGACAAAGGGGAAGTATCACTCAAGAGGTCTTGTTCGAGTAACCAGAAATGTAACCTATCTGAGTTTACACACACCACAGTAGAATAATTGAGTCAAGTTATCATGTGGTAAGTATGTAATTCATCCTTAGCATAATGTATTTGCATTAGTAAGGTTCTTGATTACTACTGAATGCATGCCTAGTTGATGATTATCTATTTGAGCTTGTGATTCCTTCCTCTTGTTATTGTGCTTGTTTATGTGGTTGATTGTGTATTGAGATATATGCATATGTCAGAATACACATACGACACATATAATGGGATGTCCATGTACAAGTGTGACAACATATGTATAGGCATGCATATATGTGTATAAATGTTTTTGAAAGAATATGTGTATAAATGTTATTATAATGCTATGTTTCTTTCAACTTTTCCCCAATACATCTCTACATCAAAAGTATGCATGTATATGAGTATATACATACATTGATCCATGTGAGAGCATAATCATATGCATGTATGTGCAAGTAGAAATACTTACAAGGATACTCACACAAGGATCAATTATGTATATATGTGTGAAAATATATATGTGCACTTAAACGAATGTATGTATCAGCAAGGATATGATATGAATGGGTAACCTGATATATATGAGTAAAAATATTAAATATGTATATGTACATGTATATGTGTATATGCGTGTATAGGAATACATGTGTATATGCTTGATGGTGTAATTGAACATTTATATATACATATATATAAGATATATACATAAATACACGAATACGTATGTATACATGAGCATAGAGGAAAGTGTGTATATTTACATATATGTCTATGTATAGTCTATATTATACGTAATATTACTATCTTGTATTTACATGAAAGTAATGATATCTTTTTACACCTTGTCAGTATATATATATGTTTGAGTTCGATAAGTATATATATATATATATATATATATAATATTATAAGCATATATTGTACATTTGGAGAAACGTATAAACATATATATATAGTTTATGTTTATATACTTGCAAATTTAAGCAATTAGAAAAATTGTTTAAACATCTAAATACTAAATTATATATATGAACCAATTAGTATTACATATATTGAAGAATGATAAATGGTGTATAGATATTACTATGGTAATATTATATCAAACATATATAATAACATATATATAGTGGATTCCTTATACCCAAGCTACGCACAGAATACATCTAGTAAAGTGCAATGCATATGTGTGCAACACTAAGAGGCAGATTATATATACAAGTATCAATGTATTAATAGTTTTAAATTGTTGTTAAGACACAGCCCAAAGGTGGATTAATTAGCACATAAGTCTTATAGAGACTTAGTCAACTAAATATAAGCTTAAATTTCAAAGCATAAAGACTTAGTCTAAGTGATTGAAAGCGTTGCCATATAAGACTCAAGACTTAGTCCATGGCTTAGAGTTGTTGTGGATAGTTCGAGTTAATGTTGAATGTTAATTTAATTATTTTTGAGTGGAGATCAATTCACCTAGGTGTGTTGATCATTATTCTATAACCAAGTCAACTAGAATACATGTTCCCTATATTTAGAAGATTGTTTCTAAGAGATAGACAGCAAGCAAGAAAATAAGAAGATAGCTAAAACTTGGAACCACCTTTGAATCCTCTGAACTATAGATGTCTATTTGGAGATGAAAATTGAATTCTAGAATATGCAGATTGGAATTGGTCTCTATTTGTTGTCAAAATTGAGAGTCAAACTATAGCTGCTTAAGTTGAGTAAGTGCTTGCATATTCACCACCTTTTGGCTAAGTTAAGTGTGTTGCTATGCATGCATTTTGCTGTCAAAGATCATGCCTAATCTATAGGCCATGTATGATCACCTGTTTGTTGTATAAATAGAGGAATGAGTTCATCTATTTGGGACGCCTTCTTTACACAAGTTTGCACACTCTTCTGTGCAATATTTTTGTGCAATATTTCCAAGCAAGTTTTTCATTTTAGTCATATCCTACCTGTAATATTCTGCCAAGTATAGTGAGGATATTCCTTAAGTATTAGAGTGAGTTTATTATCTTTTAAGAAGTAGCATTTGAAAACTTGAGAGTTAAGGGTTGTGAGACTTTGTTGGAGAATCAATATCAAGATAGTTGTTGTTCTAGAATTTTTTGTGTTTGCTGTCATTCAAATGGAAAGCTTATCACAGGTGTGATAATATTCTACTCCTATTTATTCTATTTTTGAAATATTTATGTCTAGATTGATTGAAATAGTCTTGTTGTTACATGCATATAGAGGAAATTATTGCTTTGAAAGAAAAGTGGAAACTATTTACTTTGTTTGTGCATTGAATGTGATTACTCAATAATTGGAGGATTATTTTTATCGTAAGTATTGCATACTAGATATGAATAAGCATGGAAGGAAAAAGGCTTATTCATAGCTTTAACCCCTTTAAGACAAAGATGTGATAATCCCGAATGGAGTCCTCTATTGATATGACAACTCTTTGATTGAGGTCATGCATTGTGTTTGTATTTACTCCATCATAGGAGGGATGTTTTTCATAGGTATTATCATTATACTAGATATGATTGGACATGGTTAAGAGAGAATGTTTTTCATAGGTATTGTTATTATACTAGATATGATTGGACCACATATGAGTTTTTGGTTGGCAGAAAAGCACTTGAGTGATGCTTCTCCTCCTCAGCAGGCAACAGAGGACCAATGTTTTGAAAGGCAGATTCCTGGACCATCTATATCTTATGCTCTGAAGCTCGGTGGAGTTGTGGTTGTAATAGTGTACATTCTTGGAATATTGTAATTTGTGAAATTATTATAATGGAATGGAATCTCTATTGATTATTGTATGACCTCTTTGTTCATTATGAAAACTATGTTATTGGAAGATTTGTGTAATTACTTTGGATTGCAATGACAAACTAGAAATTGTGTTATTTCAATTATGCATGTAATTTACATTATTGGAAGAAAAAAATTATTGCTATGACATGCAATCATGTCTTATTCACTTGAGGTGAAAACATTGGAAATTTTACTGTGAAGAACACTAGGGTTGTTACTTTTTGCAAGGAATGAAGTGGGTCATCTTTGATAACTAATCCACAAAAATGAAAATAGAATCATTCCCTCATTATGTACGAGGTAATCCCAACACAAAATCCATGGAGATGTCAATCCACGGCCTCTAAGGAATGGGTAAGGGCTTGTATAACCCAATTTTTTTTATCCTCGTTTAGAAACTTGACAAACTGTACATGCAGAAACAAATTTATCCATGTCCTTCCTTAATTGAGCCCAAAAAAAATTCTCACAAGTACTAATAGAAAATTTTTGTCCCTTCCAAAGTGTCCCCCCAAGCCATTTGAATGCATTTCTCGAATCAATTTTTCCCTCTTGGATCCTATGGGGATGCAAAGTTGGAGTCCTCTAAATAAAAATCCACCCATCAATAAGTAATCTTTAGAAAATTTATCCCTTGTAACAGAAGGACTATTGAGGGTACCAATAATTTTACTGAAATAAGGATCATTTGCATATTCTCCCTTCATTTCCTCAAACCCAACAATCTCATTGGTCATTGAAGTTAGTGTCATCTTCTACTTAAAGCATCAACCACTACATTAGTTTTCTCACTCAAATATTGAACCACAAATGTGTAATTTTGCAAAAAGGAGACCCACTTGGCAGGTTTATGTGATAGTTTGGCTTGGGAGTTAATATATTTTAGTGCTTGATTATCTGTCAATAGGATGAATTCTCTATGTAATAAGTAGTGCCTCCACTATTTCAATGTTTGGATAATAGCATACAATTCTTTATCATAAGTAACATACCTCTTTTTGGCATCATTTAGCTTCTCACTGAAGTAAGCAATTGGCTTGCCCTCTTGACTCAACACACCCCCAATGGCTATTGTTGAAGCATCACACTCAATGGTAAAAATATTTTCAAAGTCTGGTAAGGCAAGGATAGGGCATTCTATCACCTTCTTTTTAAGTTCCTCAAAACTTCTCTCAATTGCTTGTGTCTAAGAAAAAGACTTTCCTTTAGTACAATTAGTCAAAGGAGCACTTATTTCACTAAAAATTTTAATAAACCTCTTATAAAAGTTTACCAATCCATGAAAACTCCTTATTTTTGTAATACTTTGAGGGATAGGCCATTCAAGTATAGCCTTAATCTTTTCAGGATCCATGCTTACTCCTACTGAAATCACATTTCCAAGGAAAACCAACTTATCTTTTCAAAACTCACTCTTCTCAAGATTGATAAACAACCTCTCTTTTCTAAGTGTATCAAAAAAAAATTGAAGCTATTCCAAATGTTTTTCCATGCTTCTATTGAAAATCCAAATCATCAAAATAGATTATGATAAATTTTCCAATATAGGATCTAAATGCTTGGTTCATGGTGTGCATGAAGGTGGCAAAGGAATTAGGCATGCCAAAAGGAATCACCAACCATTCATATAACCCATCCTTGACCTTGAATATTGTCTTCCATTCATCCCCTTCTCGAATTTGATTTTGATGGTAACCACTCTTCAAATCAACCTTGGAGAAGTTCTTAGCACCTTCTAAACAATCTAACATGTCATCCATTCTAGGAAGGGAGTACCTATACTTTACCATGAACTTGTTTATGACTCTACATTCCACACACAATCTCCAGTTTGCTCCCTTTTTAGGTGATAGTAAAGTTGGTCTGGCACAAGGGCTCATGCTCTCTCTTATGAATCATTTTTCTAACAATTCAAAAATCAGCCTTCAAATTTCTTAATTTAATTTTGGAGATAATCGATATGGAACTTGATTAGGTAGCTTGGATCCTAGTACTTATTCAATATGGTGAGTAATACTTCATGAAGGAGGGAAACAAGTAGGCAACTATATTAGATTAATATCATAATATTCTTTCAACGACTTTTGTGTCTCTGGTGGAGGTTGGACTCTACTAGGCTCCCTTGCTTCATTTGGGCATAACAAATAAAAATTTGATCCCTTGATTTCATTGAAAAAATTCTTATAGCTTGTTGAAACAAGAGACAAAGCTAATATTTCAAATGCATCTATTATTTCCGTGGTTTTAAGAGTGTTTTCTTTCCTTCATGTTGAACCTCATAAATATTCTCTCTACCCTGATGGATTATATTTTATTCATACTTCCAAGGTCTTCCTAACAATAAATGGCATGCATCCATTGACACAACCTCACAAAGTACTTCATCCACATAAGGACCAATTTTGAATTCCACAGGACAATATTTATCCACCAGCACACTATGATCCTTCTTTAACCAAGAAACTTTTTTAGGGATTAGATTTTGGAACACAAGAAAGTTATAATTTGTCAACCATTTCCTTACTCACCAAATTATCAGTATACCCCCCATCTATGGTCACCTTACATACCTTGTGCTTACATTTTCATTTGGTTCATAGGACACTTTTCCTCCTCCAATCAAATTTGAGATTTTCTTTGTCCCCAACTATCAAAGTTCTCCTCAACATTAGGTTCTCTCCTGACTTTGCTTCAGCTTCTTCAACCCAACATTTTTCTTCTTCTTGGACTATCATCACCCTTTTGGGGTTTTGAGGGAAATATACAACCTTGTGGGCTTCATCACAAATAAAAACATTTTAAAGACTTCCACTCGCCAAAAGATGGTCTTCCATGTCCTCTACCCATAAAGCTTCCCCTTCCTCAAAAATTTGGCTTCACACTATCATCTAGTTCTTCTTCTTTATTAGACTTGGAGGAACCCCCTCTTCCTTTGTTTTGATAGTTATCACTTCTCTTACTCATAATTTTTCCCTTTTGGCTTAACTTCTCTACCCTTAGTGCATATTCATAAGCTTCATCCAATGTAGGCACTTTCAACAATAAGAGCTCATCCTAAATTTGAAACTTGAGTCCATTCACATACCAAGCTGCTACTTGCTCTTCACTCTCTTATATATCTATTTGAATTTCAAGTCTCGTGAACTGTTTAGTGTAAACATGGACCAATTGATCCTTTTGTTTCAAATTTTGGAACTCTTTAAACATTTTTTGTTGGTAATTAGAGGGAAAGAATCGAGTTTTCAAATATTTCAGCATCTTAGGCCAAAGCCTAATTTTATCTTTTCCTTGTCTTCTCCTTGAAATCTACATGTTCTCCCACCACAAGGATGCATGTGACTTCAACTTGGATGCAACAATTTTCACTCTTTTTGGATCATCCTCATCAATGTCCTCCATGTCAAAGTACTTCTCCAACTCTTGAATCCAATCTATAAATACATCTAAATTTATCTCTCCTTTAAAATCAGAAATATAAACCTTTACCTTGGAACTTTGGATTTCTAAGGCTTCAATAAGCCTCTCCATAGGGTCTACTACATTGGTAACGTTTCTATGAAGGCTTGCATTCCTTCTGCCTCTTCCTCCCCAATTCACATGTACTCCCCTCTGGGCCATTATTGATTGCTTTGATACCAAACTAATGTAGATAGAACCCCTAATCTCTCTAAAAGCACTCTTCTCAGTTCAATGACATGTATGTTAATTGAAAAAACATCCACAAAAACCTAAATTTTCAACAATATACCACCTTACAACCTTAATGATATTGTCAGATATCTTCAAATCTTAGGTAATATGGATACAAAATTCCTTGAGCTCCCTTCAGGTTGTATTTTTCTAAGTCCAACCCATGCCCCATACATTTGAATATTCGTTGGCCCCTTTTTTAAGAACTTCACCCACTACCACCATGTGTTCACTGTGCACTCCTCACAAGGATTTCTTCCTTCGCTTCTCAACCGAGCCTCGCCATGCTTCCACATTTCAGTAGTGCAGGCACTTGATGCTTTCTTCCCTTCACTTCTCAACCGACCTATGCCAACGTGCCACATACCATCATTTCACGTACACTTTTGGCTAACCCCACAATCAGCACTAGCAACAAAGACTTCTCCATGTGTCTTCTCTTTGGGGATTTCATCGAAGGGAGGAAAGAGCGAGCAACAAGCCCTACCATATTGCCACATGTCATAACTAACTTCATGGGTGAGCGACACATGTCTGCACGAGGTTTTGCTACTTATACACTAGGACCACCGCCATCATTTGTAGGGGATGCATCTGGCTCAAAAATAACTGTGTTCTATGGTTCAAATCTTTTTCTATTGCAACGGCCTTAAGAAATCATTGCTCTGGGCATCATTGCTTGTGATGAAGGAATCTTGTCTATTATTGGATTTCAAACACTGGGATTGTTTTCTTATATATATATTGCTTCTTCCTTCCAAAAATGAGTTTGGAACATACAAAAAGAATTGCGAAAGACACAAGGCCTTTTGTATTATTTTTAGATTATTGTATAAGACTAAAAATAATACAAAAGGCCTCGTGTCTTTCACAATTCTATCATAGACAAGGCAATCAGCTAGTTTGTATAATTTTTTGATAAAATACCTCAATGAAAGCTTTGGAAGCATACACAAAGAAAGTCAATTGTTAAATTTCACAAAATGCCTCAAAGAGATGTGGTTTAAAAATTTAATAGGAAAGTGTATAGAATTGTGTAATTTAAAATGTCTATTGACAACCTAAGGTTGTAACATGACAAACAAACAATTTGATCAACATGGACTAAGCAAAACAAAAAAAATGAAAGCAAGCCATAATAGAATGAAAGAAAATGTACAAAGACTTCACATACCTAAAAACCAAGTTTCAAATGGATGAGTTCTACCCAATTATGTATCCTTTGCTTCTTCTTTCTTCAAATTCCTCAAAAATTTGACTTCTTCAAAAGCTTGTTCCCCTCCAAACTTCAATTGTATATCAATTATCACTACAATTCAAACTTGAATTCATATTACATGCCTTCCAACGTGAAAACTCTGCTATTTCATGCAAAGGTGATGGAAATATCATGAAAAAGGTGGTGGAATCTAAATATCATGCATGCACACTTCACTCAATCACCAAAAAGTTACTTTTTGTCAGAGCACGCGTAGTACCAGGAGAATATGCAGAATGTGGGCTGACATCATGCTTATATTGTATTTTTTAACCATTTTTTAGTGCAAGAAATAACGCGCATGTTTTATAATGCGCTCGTGTTATTTCTCACTAAACGACCATCTCTTTATTTATCAATAACGCACTCACGTTATAATAAATTTAGTTTTTTTAAAAATTTATATGGTATAACCACTCTTACCCTATCTCCCACACACTTTCACTCTCTCCCACTCTCCCATGCTCTCCAACTCTCTCCCATGCTCTCTGACTCTCCCTTTCTCCCATGCTCTCCGACTCTC
>VDFB02063613.1:0-29381 GCA_007258455.2 Sequoia sempervirens | reverse complement strand
CCCTCTCTCACCCTCTCCCACTCTCTCCCAACCCAGTCTCCCACTCGCTCACTCTCTCCCACCATGTCTCCCACTCACTCACTCTCTCCCACCCTCTCTCCCACTCTCACACTCTCTCTAACTCTCTCCAACCCTCTCCCACTCTCTCCCTCCCTCTCTCCCAACTATCTTCCTTCCACTCTCTCCCACTCTCCCCCACTCTCTTCGACCCTCTCCCACTCTCTTGCTCCCTGTCTCCCACTCTGCCACACTCTCTCCCATTCTCTTCCTCCCTCTCTCTCCCACTCCCTCCCATGCCCTCACACCCTAAACCCTCTCCCACTCTCTCACTATCAACCACCCTCTCCCACACTCTCCAACTCTCTCCCACTCTCTCCTCCCTCCATTCCACCTTATCTCCCACTCTCCCACACTCTCCCACACTCTCCCACTCTCTACCACCCTCTCCCACTCTCCCACCCTCTCTCACTCTCCCACCCTCCCACACTCTCTCCCACTCCCACCCTCTCTTGCCCTCTCTCCCATAAGCATAAATACATACATATAGGCATACATACATACATACATGAAACACCAGCATACATATACATACAAACATATGAACAAACATTCAAAAAACTAGCATTTAACTAAAGGAATAAATAATGCGAGTGCATTATGTGTTGCTAGATATGTTCCACGGAGAAGGAAAAAGTGAAAACTAATAAATAACACGAGCGCGTTATAACACGCTTGTGTTATATTTTCCTTTGGTAATCCCCGAGCCTTAGCTTTGGTATTCACCTTGGAATACCAACCCAAAGGCTTGGAGGGCATTCCCAACAACCAGAGACGTGTTGTTTGCAAATTCTACAATTTTTCACATAATCGGGTTCGTGCTCATTGTCAGGATTGCATTTGGTTCAATATCGACAAAATTGAACACATGGGTAATGTTAAGTTCTGTCTTATCTTTCCAACGATATAATTTTTTTCACTTTCTGACAATGTTAGGCATTTCATCCATAATTTCTTTTGTTTGTATGTGTCTTTTTTGTCAAAAACAGTGTTTGGTTTTTTTTCGTTATAAATTAACCATTCATCAAAATTTCAAATAAATTACATGTTTAGAAACTAGACTCCATTTTAAAAAATTTTAAAAATAAAAATTTAAAAAAATCTATTACTTTCCAAAATTTGTAGTGGGAGCACATCCAAAAAATTTCATTTTAGGAAGTGCCCACTTAGAAAATTAATAAAAAATCAAATATTCATTAAAAAATTATTATAAAAATTGTGCATCAACTAGACGCTGTTAGCTAACTTTTGACCATAGCGATTTTAAAAATACTAAAAAAAATTTCACCATGCTCAGGTCGTACAAGAGTTCCTATGTTATTTTTTTTGACAAAAACAGCACCAATTTGTGTACATCCCTCTGTTGAACCCCTTAATCTCAACCATTTTAAAAATAAATTAGTAGTTTAGAAAGTAGACTCAGAGCACTTCGATCCTTGTTTTTGTTCCATCTCAAAATTTTGAGTGTAACTATCCTCAATTTCACGTCCAAGGTCAGCATTTCCTAATTTCAGAAAAAAAGTGGCCACTTAAGCCCCCATTTTGGGAACCATCTTGGTGCACTTAGCCACATTTCATTTTGGCTAACATTGAGAAGGTTTTTGAGGTTGTGGAGAATTTATATGCAAGGTTAATTATTGGAGATGCGAGTGGTAAAGTGTGGTGTGCAAAATATGTTAATGTGATCAAGTTTGGTGATTTGAGTGTGAACTTAAATGTCTAAAGCTACCAGATGTAGTGTTGTAGAAGGTGTCTACATTTTCAATGTGTCTAAAGTTGTTGAAGGCAATGAGACAAAGGCCATGGATGGTGCAAAGTTGCAATGGTGGATTTTCATGTTGCTCTGAGATAGTGAATCTCTCTATAATGGTCTTCTTCTATTCTTCTTTATTCTGGGCAATGAGCCCTTAGCAGTGAGCCATTCTTCTCTTTTTGGTGAAGATCCCTACTAGCAGTGAGCTTATTATATTTGGTTTTGCTATTCATATATATGTGAGTTAATACTCACCATGTTTTTTCCTTGATTAGGGTTTTCAACTTAAATCCAGGGTGTTCTCTTCTGTATGGTGTAGAATGTGTTTATGTTTCATATGTTTACATTCTACTGATGATAATAAGGGCTTGATGTTTAATGAGGGTTTAAGATTTTAATGTACAACTGATTCACCCCCCCCCTCTCAGTTTTCTTGTGTGTCTAATAGTGATTAGCCTAGAAATTTCAGATATAAAAGTCTAATTGAGTCCATTTATAAGATGACTTATGACCCAAAGGTTCACTATGTATATTAAGTAAGATCCATTCTAGGATGACTTATATAACTATCATGGTGTTTACTTGTATGTTTATACAAAATAATCAAAATCAATAATGGTGGATTTAACTAGACACTAATCAACTAGTAATATTTTTTCATTTTTTTGTCTAAGCTATCGTAGTTACAACTAACCCTTCTAAAATTTCATAGGGAATGACTTCATACTATTTAAGCTCAAGAAACACTATAGTATTCTAAAATGATACAACCATCTATCTATTATTATTTAATTGAAGCTAAAATATAATGTTCATACCTTAATAATACGGTGAATTCCAAATAGTTAAAATTTAAGATTAAGGACCAACTAAATAGAAAGAATCTCTAGACATCTTGACTCTCAAACTATTCATGAAAAAGAATATGTGTTTTTTTCTTCAATATTTACACAATTATGAGGAAGTTGTGGCCCATACAGAGAACTTGATGCAAGCTAAAAGGAAGAAAATATATTGCAGGTCAAGGATAGGTGTTAATTCTAAGCCTATGTCCTATTTTGAGACAAATAATTCAAGAGGAATTATTCTAATAAAATATAATGTGACAACTCATATTGGTCAATCTAACCCTCATATATGGCATAACTATACATAATCATTTTTGCACCATGAAAGAGCAATGGGTATTTTTATTTTAAATTAGAGGTGGTTTCTCCTCTTGTAAAAATTTTACATGTCCCCATGTTGAAGGTTAAGAGAACCAAATAAATTTTATGTCAGAAAAAATATTGTTTATTTTAAGTAATGCAAGATAATATTTTCCAAATTTTATGATGTGAAAATGATTTTAGAACCAGAGGGTAATGGGCCCACAATATACTTAAAATAGATGTGTAATAAATCATGATGTTAATTTTAAAGACATATCAACCATAGTAAAACAATTTTCTTAAAATAAACACAAAACCAAATGGAAACTAGTTGATTCTAGTGTAATTATTCAATTAAAAATAACCAAGTGACCTCACATATGAGCTTTATACAAGCCTTGATTCTAGATGTCACCTATTTCCATGGTTCATGCTTCGAAGTGATGTAGATTCTACTTACATCATTATTTGTATAGGCCCAATTCAATATCTTATGAAAAGTCTCAAGAAATTTTAGAAGACGCCAAGAATTTGTTGAATATGAGGTTGAAACTATCATTTAGAGTCAGGACCTTAATTTACCAATGTGATTTTGTTGATTGCATCATCAACTATATTAATCTCAAAGGCCCTAATCTTTCATTGTGTGTGGGAGATTCATAATTTAATTAATATTATTTTTATTATCTTCCTTCTTTTTGTATCTACTAGTTATAATTGTGACACTAAATTATAGAGTGCAAGTGGTTGCCTATTATTTCAATTTTCAATTAAATTTAATTTTCCCATCACATTTTGTGCAACTAATTAATGTTGTCTTCTATATATATTTGAGACTTAAATGTACTTTGGTTCTTATATTCTAAGAAGAAACTTGTGAAAAACTTGAAACATCTAATAATATATACTTCATGAAGAACGTCGGCATGCCTGATATAGAAATTCATTGTTGTGTGATCTACACCAACCTTCACTTTTGTTGTATAATACTACTCCCATGGTAACTCTCATCCAAAGATATAACCTATTTTAACTTACTTGTAAGTGCAATGGACTTGATCTAAGCCCATCTTAGAATCTGCAATCTTCTACTTTTATTTGTCAACTCAATATTGGAACTACATTACTGCATGGTATACAATTTGTTCTTTGTGGGCTGTCATTGGTATAATCAGTAAAAATAGAAGCATTACAGAATTGAATTGAAGCAATCTTAACTTACGCATAGCCCGAGCATTCAAGCCTTCGATGTTCTTCAAAAGCAGTTCTACAAATTTTTTCTCATGAGCCAAAAAAAAGTTCCAGATTTTTTTGTTTATAATATATAGCTAACACCAGAGGCAGTGATCATAGATAAAAATGAATACTTTGACATCCTTGTTGATTTTAGGGTTCCTTTGGATGGTATGTTACTTGTGTTCAATCTATGTGTAGGAAAATGGGTTGAAAATGATTTTAGAACCATAGGTTAATGGGCCCACAATATACTTAAAATAGACATGGGTAATAAATCATGATGTTAATTTTAAAGACATATCAGCCATAGTAAAACTATTTCTTAAAATAAACACAAAACCAAATGGAAATTAGTTGATTCTAGTGTAATTATTCAATTAAAATTAACCAAGTGACCTCACATATGAACTTTATACAAGCCTTGACTCTAGATGCCACCTATTTCCATGATTCATGCTTCGAAGAGGTGTAGATTCTACTTACATCATTATTTATATAGGCTCAATTAAATATCCCACAAAAAGTCTCAAAAAAATTTAGAAGAGGCCAATAATTTGTTGAATATGAGGTTGAAACTATCATTTAGAGTCTTGACCCTAATTTATCAATGTGATTTTATTGATTGCATCATCAACTATATTAATCTCAAAGGCCCTAATCCTCTATTGTGATTGGGAGATTCATAATTTAATTAATATTAATTTTATTATCTTCCTTCTAATTGTATCTACTAGTTAGAATTGTGGCACTAAATTATAAAGTGTAAGTGGTTGTCTATTATTTCAATTTTCAATTAAATTTAATTTTCCCATCACATTTTGTGCAACTAATTAATGTTGTCTCCTGTATAATTTTGAGACTTAAGTGTACTTTGGTTCTTATATTCTAAGAAGAAACTTGTGAAAAACTTGAAACATCCAATAATATATACTTCATGAAGAACGTCGGCGTACCTGATATAGAAATTCATTGTTGTGTGATCTACACCAACCTTCACTTTTGTTGTATAATACTGCTCCCATGGTAACTCTCATCCAAAGATATAACCTATTTTAACTTAATTGTAAGTGCAATGAACTTGATCTAAGCCCATCTTAGAATCTGCAACCTTCTGCTTGTATTTGTCAACTCAATATTGGAACTACATTACTACATGGTATACAACTCGTTCTTTGTGGACTATGTCGTTGGTATAATCAGTAAAAATAGAAGCATTACAAAATTGAATTCAAGCAAATCTTAACTTACGCATAGCCCGAGCATTCAAGCCTTCCTTCTTCAAAAGCAGTTCTGCTAAGTTTTTCTCATGAGCCAAAAACAAGTCTAGACTTTTTTGTTTATAATATATAGCTAACACCAGAGGCAGTGATCACAGATAAAAATGAATACTTTGACATCCTTGTTGATTTTACTGTTCCTTTGGATGGTATGTTACTTGTGTTCAATCTATGTGCAGGAAAATGGGTTGAAGGTGGATTATTACCGCATAATGTCCTCAAGTTTGAATCCTTTATAAGGAGAATCGTCTCCAAAGCTCTAAAAGCAGACCCTACATTAGCAACTCCTCTAATCAGGATGCATTTCCATGATTGCTTTGTTTGGGTAATCATATCACTCTTAGATCCATCTCATTTGTGTGTCATTAAGATTACCCTACTTGGATTTTCTAGAATTAAACTTGTTCAAATTATAGAGGTGTACCATTTTGTGGATGGATGTGATCTTTGGGAATCTAACATTTGGAGAATTTATAAAATATTTTGTAGTATGGGACATATCATGTAGTTTTTCTATTAAGTTTATGTGGAGAATATATTCATCTAATCATTTTTATTTTTTATTTTTTGATGAGATTTTAGAAAATTATTATTTGAATTAGAAGATCCAAAGGTATAAACAAAGAGTTCTTAAAGCAATTATTTTTAGATAAAATTTTAAATATAGATATGAATACACATATATGATCTAGGATTTTTCAATGATCATAAAAATAATGTCAATGAACATAGGGAGAAATTAAAATTGATATATAGACAAGTGTTATCAGTTAGATCTTATAGAATCAATTCTAATAAATCAAAGGTTAGGTCAAATATATAATACTAGATGTATAGAGGGGGTGTTTTAAATACTAGTCTAGATATAAAGAGAAGTTAAAAGATGGAAGACCTAATCATTAGGTTGATACCAAATTGTAATCTAACTATTTTCCAAAAAAATAAATTTAAATTTCTCTAATTTACTCAATAACAAAGATATATTATTTATTAAAACAATAAGAATTAAACTATGCAGCACAAATAAATATATCAATTAAACATTTAAAGCAGTGATTGCAAATAAAATCTACTAACACATATCTGTAAATCACCGAGAGGTTGTTATTCGACACTCAAAGGAATAGTTGCAGGTCTAGATTCTCCATGCCAAAGAAGCACCCCTAGAGGAAATTGGTTCTTACACAGAACCCAACCTACCTCACAGCATAAATAACACAACCCTGGCAAGGACACTCTCAGGTGTACATTGTACCACAAGTTGGACACACATTGTCTGCCCCTTCTCCAAATGCCTCAATGCCAGTCGATGACCCTGACCTTCACTCTTTTGTGCCCTTGAATTTCTCTTTTCTTTTTTCTCTCCTCTCCTTGACTATTCTCCATCCCCTTTTCAATTTTCACACAAATGCTTTATATAAGCTTTAAGGGGTGGTTTCCAAACCATCACACGCTTTCACAAAGGTTCCATTTTAATTCTAAAGGGTTATTTCATAGTTTTCTCTTCTCTTGGGGAGAGTCGCATACCATCAAGGGTCCACCCTCAACCCAACAAGTTCAAGCATACCATCTGATAATCGGTAAGGGGATTCGGTGCATCCCATACTACACCATGGGTCCATCCTCCATCACAAGGTTTTCCACAAGAGTGGAGCTATCTAGCCCAATATATTGCAACTTCAATTTCCTATAGGCCACTAACCACAAGTCTATCCACCCAGGAAGAAGTAGCTTTGGACATATACCACCTTGTGACCTTAATGATACTATCAAATGGGTAAAATCACAAAGTTGTGTCACACTTTCGGCCAAATAAATAGTTCTGAGTGAAGTATTTTCACTTGGAAAGGTTTCATCCAAATAAGTTTCGACCGAAACCATGTGGCCTATATGTGGCACACAAGGTTTTGACCAAATATGTTTCGGCTGAATCCAAAAAAAAAAAAAAAATTCCCTTTGCCGCTTTGAAATTGGCTTATTTATGTGTGGGGTTTCTATAGAAAGGGTTTCATTTGAAACCCTTTCTACCAAAACTGCCTATGTGGCATCCTAATTGGCAACCAACTCAATTTTTTTCAGAATTTTCTGAAACTTTCAACTTCAACTAAGTATTTCTTTAGTCAAAATGATGTTTTTAAAAAAAAGGAAAAATACCCTTTTGTAGAGCTCAAAGTAGTGAATCCAAATATGTAATTTTTTTAATATTTTGATTAGTTTTAATATATTTTATTTTTAAAATAATGCAAGTAGGTTGTTAAAGTTAAAAAAGAGGTTGATTAGAAATTTTTTAAAAATAGTAAAACATATTAAAATATATATATATGGTGCACTAGAGAGAGACCTCTTCAAAAGGGTATAATTTGTTTTTCGAAAATGATTAAAAAAATAGACAATAGTTGACGTCCCATGAAAACTGTCAAATTTTGACAAGTTTGACTTTAAAACATTATTACGACAAAAATATACATCAAAATTTGAATTTTTTTTCCATGCACTAGATATTGAAGTTACCTATTTGGAGAAACAAATTAGGGAAAAATGAAGTTTTTTTCAATTTATTTCTTGACATCCTGTGAACATCACTTTTTTCTGAAATTATCAGCATTCCAAAATCTTTTCTTAAATTGATAAAAAAAATAATGAAAACAATTTTTAAAAAATCTGAAAAATTATAGGAATAAACTTCAAAAACAGTTCTACATTTTATTAGTTTACATCATTTTGAAATTTAAAACATAAAGACCACTTTTATGTGGTCGAAGTTCTTCTTTTTTTTCTTGTTGGTCAATTCCTTTATAAAGTGTGGCATAGGTTTGTGCTTTTACCCAACTATCTTCTTCATAATCCTAGGTAACACTTATCACCATGTTATTATAGGTGACTACCAATGAACCCTCATGATACAAAGATTAGCTCTAGTTTTCGTTACTTGCATGGTAGGGTAACTATCTGTGCAACCATTACTGTATCAAATCCTAGATAGCCCCTTGCAATCCACCTCCATGAACTAAGTGAATGTGTCAACTAATCTAAAAGATGCAACAGTAGCTCTAGGAATTCACCATTGGCATGATCTAATGACAACCTGCTAATTGATACTATATCATAAATAGGGTAGCCCCTAGCAATGCACCTCTGTGAACCAAGTGAATGTTAGCTAATCCCTAGCAATAGCTCAAACATTGATCATTGGCATGGCCCAATGACTACCTATCACTATTCAATTACCCTAGAGGTTCACACAGGTGGGTCATACATAACAAGATTCACAATACTAGTCAAGTGACCTATAAAAGTAAATCTCAATCAATAGATCTAGGATCCTATACATAGAGACCTCTAGATATAGAGATAGAATACAAAAACACATAAGAGTTGCACAGAACCAACATGAGATGGTCTTTAACCAACATGTATATATAATTAAATACCAACTATAAAATAGTTGAAGATCCATTACTTCATTCAAATTAGTATTCAAAATCACTTTATGTATTAATTATAAATTATCATGTTTCTTTAATTCCTTCATAACCATCTAATACCCATTCCAACCTCAAATTGAAGCCTGTTGAAAAGAGAAGGTCAAACAAGTTAGGAACAACCCCAAACCCTAGAGTTATCCCCTTGAACCTTCCCCCTAAGGAATTGAGGTCATAGGGGCATCCTTCAGCCGAGGATGACCTACGTACTCGCTTCCAAATGGATCAAAGTCACATGTAGTTCTCCTAACAAGGTCTTTCAAAGAATAAATATACATTGTTTCCCAGTTTAGTAAACCTATACCATGACACTTCCATTCATGCATGTAAAAATTTCAAGTAAAACCTTGCCATCATTATTATTTCTTGATCAATGTGAGCATCCCAAAACTCCTTACAATTATCTATTCAAGGATTTTGTACAACGTTTGGTACCTAGATAATAGTTTATAGTAAAGGGATTTATTTAGGATTAGAATGTGATCTTGTGATGGTTCCTGATATTTTTAACCACTATATTATACTAATGAGAGACCCCTTAGCATTCACATACGAGGATAACACCATCGAATAAATAACTCAATTAGGATACATTTACTAACAATAAGAGTGGTAATAACTGTAATATATCTACTCACAATGCTTCAATTATGTGAAGCCCCAATATGACTCTAATGATATTCAACTAATATGATCAAACATCATGATCCTATTAATTTTGACACCAATCTCCATTAGAGCAAGTTGTACATCAATAAGGCCATACAAAATTAGTTAAACATCAAAATACATAACACAATAGTTATAAATTTAAACAAGCCTATTATGCCACTAGAATTGTAATCTTGTAGGTAAGCTTCAGATTATCCAAGATGAGTTATTAAGCACTCTATTAACTTGCATTATATTATTTCATTATATTGATATCATGTCACAATTGCAATATCTACACTTACTAGGTTATATAAAATTCACTAATAGAGGCGACACCTTGATAAGAATGCAAAATATGTGTTTCCTTACCCCTACCATATTCTTATAATAGTTTATTCCAATCACTAAATATTATTTACTCTTACCATTTATACCAAATATGAACTTAACGAACAATAAATGATCCCCTATGGAAGCATTAAGTTCACAAATTGGCCCCTATTATCATATTTTAGTGGTCATAAGATGTATAAATATCATAAACTTGTGACGCATCTTTCAATGCCCAGCATAATGTGACAAATAGAAACTCAACACAACACAACCTAAATGCAAGGTCTTTAACTCAATAAATAGTTATCACATTCTAATACTAAATGATGGTATGATAATTTCTTAGTTCCAATATTTTAGAAGGATATAGATAATAAGGGAATTAGGCCCCAATTAATTCAATAATATATATCAAGTTAAATTCATCAAAATATTTCAATAATTTCTTACAACCATGAGTGACCCTTTAAGTTCTTTTGAATTCATCTTGAAGTCCATAGTAGAGGCATCTTACGCATAATTAGCATTGTTCTAAGCACCTCCTATGATAACCATATTCATGGGCAAGATACTAATTATATTGACAACCTTACAAAACCATATTATTTTTACGCTTATCATATTACAAGTTTTATAAGAATTTTATCCCACCATTCAATTACTAAGGTTTATAGTTCAAATCAAGAGGTAAAGGTTGGCTACTACATTTCTTAGTGTAGTCCCCTTACCTCTACTTGTGAACTTAATTTAAATAAAAATATGCAATGATATTTGCTTTCTACTCTACCTTAAGAATATATTTCTATCAAATGTCACTAAAATAATAATGTGTGTATTCATATATCTTTAATAGAATTGTGTCATTATGAAAAGATTAATCCTTTTATATAAATTTTGAATGTATAATAGTCATACATCTACCATGATCAAACTATTTGTCATATCCTTAGAGAATATCGATTATAAATTATGAAGAAAATTCATTACAATTTGATATCATTCAAAGAGAACTTGGGCATAACTTCTTCTCTATTAAATCAAATGGATAAATTTGTAAAGACTAACTTTTCAACCACAACAACTATCAAAAATCCCTTCTAGTTGATTTTTCTAACCATCCTTACCCTATTTCTAGGAACCAATTTGAGGACAACCAAGCAAGATGTTTATTTTCAATTAAAAGTTTCTAGATCCTTTTAACATAACCTTTTTGAGCACATTTGGTTACAAAGGCCTTTGCTCCAAGTCACATTTCTTTAAGCCATTTTATCAAAATAATCACATGCTTGGTTTATGATTCCCATTTTAGTAATTTATGCCTATCCTATATGTCAGAGAAGAGAGATATATAGTTAGTTACTTAATTACCATCATTTTCCCCTACATTTGTGATTTTTAACATTAAAATTTCACCTACACATTCTATAGCCAATTTAAGAGGAAAACTAAATCACTGGTTAAGGTTTAATAAAGTACATGTGCAACAATAATGTTTCATTTAAACATTAACTAAATTTGATGGGTACCTAACCATTTAGCTCATTTATTCCTTCATTTTATGCAAATCCTTGCTTTTCATTCCTTCCTACACTCGACACCATAAAAAAATCTAGCAAAATCTCATGTTTGTCTTCTCCTCACACCTTACTTTACCTTCCTCCTCTGCATTTTCTACTCAAAACACCTATTTTAATGAGTTCAAGGGTGTTTTTCTATAACCTGCTCACTGGATTGACCTCAAACTTGACATTTTAAACTACCAAAGGGTAGGGACACCATGTCTTTCTAGTTGCATGACCATTCCTAACATGTTTGTGCCATGCCCTTGCATTTACTTTACCTATGTTCCCTTTCTTGGTGCCATACCCCTTTCATTAATGCATTGATGGATGTCCATACTTCTACTCCACCTCTTTTTCCTTTAGCTATGCCTAATTTGAAATATTGTGTTTAATTTTTATATTCTGTCATGTAGGCTCTACATGAAAATAAACCTCTACAAAGGAGGGTGTGACAGTCACCAATTGGAAGGGAGGCATATATGTTAGCTACATTCCTTTGTGAATTATGTTTGATAATGACAAGCTCATTCTCATTCCCACGTCAAGGTAGACTTCACAAATCTTATCTGCTTGGTCAAAGACCTACATTTCTTCATAGTCGCAACAGTGTATCACTTTCAATATTAGGAAAAACCTTACCTTTCTGTTTTCCTTTTTCAAAGATAGCTCATACACCAAAGGGTTGTAGCTCAATTGGTGATGATTGTATGTTCTTTGACTACACCATTCACCTAGGTTCAAATCCCCTAGACGTACAACTGGGTCAAGTTTGTGTTGGGATTTTTAGGTAGGATGGAGCAATAAAATAAACTAATTATAAATACAGATACAAAATTAAATGACTAAACAAATTCACAGACACAAAATTTTAATGTGGTTCACCCAATGTGGGCTACATCCACAAATAACTATCCAAATTTATTAATTTTCAGCAATAATTACCTAGTAAATTAACTAGTAACAATATTATTGGTCTGTGCAACTTCGTACACCCTCACTAGTGAAGAATTCACTTAGTTGTTTTCCAATGCAACTCATGTGGCTCTTCCATGAATCAAGAGACCATGTCTACAATATATGAAATGTTAGGTCTCATGTGAGTCACATAAATGAGACTAGGTCAACAAATTTTTGATACAAAGTGCCATCCACCAAGGGTGAAGAACACTAAGCCTTGAGTTTGACCCCTAATAAAAATGGAGTTCGTGTAGACTTACAATCAGCCATATGAAACTTGTTGATCATATCAAGTGCATACTTGGGATGTGCAAGAGAGATACTCAAGGAAGACTAAGTGATCTCAATCCCTAAGAAGTAATGCAATAAGCCCAAGTATTACATCAAAAATTGATCATGAAGGGCAGTATTCACTACCCGAATGGTGGATGAGTGACTTCATGTGATCAACAAGTCATCAACATAGAGAACTAGGAAGATGTGAGTATCATCCTACTAAAAAATGTAGACATTAGGATCAAAATGGCATGACTGAATCCCACTTTCAGAAGGAGGGATTCCATCTTGGCATACCAAGCTCAAAGGGAATGTTTGAGGCCATAGAGATACTTTTGAAGATGGCACACAAGTGAAGGATCCCGAATGAACCCTTGTGGTTGCTCCATGTATATCTCCTCTTGAAGATCATCATGACCTAAAATTTTAAGAATCAATTCCTTAAATGTACTGGCATTTGAGTGATGTTTCATCAGCCTAACAGTTCGGTTTCAAATAGACCTTATTCCTATTCCCTCTAATGGTCTGATAAAGTCTTCATAGGTTGATGTTATGTGTTACATTAGCGAGACTACATGTTATCAAATGGATTTGGAGTCATGTCTCCTCGATAGCCCGATACGAAGTCTTGGGTCTTCTTCCGTGTGGCAATGTGTTATCAGTGGGACTCTGTCTTAAGTCTCCCCGATAGACCGATGGAGCATGTGAGCGAAGCCTATTGAAGTGACTTAGTTGTATCAGAGGGACTCTTCCTCAATTCTCCTCGATGGTCTGATAATTGTGGCAATGTTGTGAGATCATGGAGGATTGGAACTCTAGAAAAGTTGGGAGTTATGAGGTTTTGGAAACCTCTAACTTATTGACCACAAAGACAAGCCGATGGAGGTAGGGACCATATGGGACAAGATGATAAGCTTGCATCAGGGGGATGTTACTATGTCGATAGGACTCTAAAAATAGTCTCCTCGATGGACCAATGACTCTCATCGGTGAGACTCAGGGACTTCAGTGGGAATCTTAACCATGTATCTTCAACGAGCCGATAGACTTGGAGCTGTAAAGTGAACATCGGCGGGACTTCCTTGTATTGGTGAGAGGCGATTTGGTGCCTCCCCGATATGGCGATGAGGTTGACTTAGTAACTCATGAAGAACGTTGTGGCGGGACTCAACCATGTCAAGTTGAAGAAAGATGATTGCTTGTTGACTGTTGACAATTGAGTGACGATTAATTGGTAGATGAATCAAAAATCAAAGAGACTTGATGTTATTGAAGAGAGTCTCTTTGATGGTCCAACGCAATTATGTTAGTTACATGTTATGTGACAGTTTGTGTACAGTTGTGTACGAGAAATGAATCGGTTGGTTTCCTAGTTGGCCTGGAATGAGAATGAATGGTATAAATCATTGAACGTTCTACAATGTGACAATAGAGAGGGAAATAGAATAGGGTTATGCTGTCGGATTCTCTCCAAAATGGAACAAGTTGTAAATCTCTTGTAAAGGCTTAGAGCCTGTAATTGTATTTGTAATTGTACTTTTGTTGTTGAATAATATAATGGTGATTTGGGCTTTTGGAGTGTGGGGTGTTTTACCTGAAATGGTTTTCCCCACGTAAATCTGTGTGTTCATGTTTTTTGTTTCATCTTTCATGTTTGGGTATGTGCAGGATCATCGTGGAAAAAATAGGCCCTTAAGTGGCAAAAAATTTAGAAAAATCAGAGTTAGGCAACTTGACGTAAAAATTTGAATAAGTAACCTATATTATTTCAAAAATATTTAAGAATAGAGTATGTAGAAAATTGAATGTAGTTTCTAAACTACTAGGTTTGTTTAAAAAAATAAAATCTATTTGGTGAAAATTTGAAATTTCAATGCAGTGATACTTAAATTTTAGGGAAAAAATAAGGAGTAGGTGTTTGTCTGACCACCCTAACCATAACAAAATGATAATATTTTTTTATAAGATTTTAGATATAAGTAGAGGACTCATGCCCCAATGTGATGCATATTTTTTTGTAATTTTTTCCAAATAAATAATTAATTATGAATTTTTTATTACAACTTTTTAAAAAATATAAAAACTCGTATATCTAACCACCTTAACTTGGTCAAAACTTCATGAAATTCAATTTTTATTATTTTAATCCTATAGTATGTGAAGCATAGAATGTGACGCATGTTTTGGATTCAAAAAATGTGATACCGTTTGAAAGCTATAGATGTTTTTTAATCAGCCTATCAATTAGGACTTTAGTCATAATTTGAATAGAAAATGAATAATAATTACTTATTAAATTCAAAGTAAAGAATAATTTATATCGGTGGAAAGTTAAGAATCTCCTTTAAAAACCCTTTCGTTTCATCAATTTTGGGTAAAAAAATAGTCGTCAGCCACATACCCATGATATTGCCACTTTTTGGCCCATCATGATCCTGCACATACCCGTTTAGTGGTTTTGTTTGTTGAATCTATTAATGGTGTTGTTGGAACTAGTTTAATTAGCATTAATTTTTCTCTAAGGTTCACTATGGGAAATGAACTATGTCAGATTCCACTTTGTGGCATAGTAGTATGTGTCTTTGAGGCAATCTGATGAAATTAAAATTACTAAAGGCACTACTATTCTTGGATGCTCTTTTTGAGATGATCAAAAATTTCCCAACAAGTGGTATTAGATCCATCTTCTAGGATTTGATTCTTCCTAGTGTGTTGTTGGTTCTGGGTATTCCTTCTGTGAAGATTTCTTAGTGTGGCAGGTTTAAGGAAATCTAAAGGAAGTGACTGATGGATTGATCCTTTGGTGAGTAGAAATTATTGCTCTTTTGTTTGAGCTCCAAGAGACAACATGCGGTATGAGGGATGGGGAAGATGGAGAAACTTGAGTAGTCAATTGAAATGATGTGACTTGAAGCTCGTGACTTGGCAGCGATATAATCCTAATGCATGGGGTGGAATTTTTTGCTTCATGGTTGTGTTGCAGCAAAGCTTCCATATTGGGTGTTTGTGTGAGAGGCTCCCTGATGATATGGAGAAGCTTGGGTTGCTTTTCAGTAATGGAGAAATGTGCTTATGCTAGATATTTTTCCTAGTATTGAAAGGCATAGTTTTATGGTACCCCGATTGCAAGTAGGCTATGGAGTTTATCATTGGATGATCTGGAAGCTTATGAAATAGCATGTCTCTCTTGGATGCATGTCCATGTTGTTGGTTCTGGAGTTGGCCTGGAGCTGGCCTGGAGTTCCTAAACTACTTCTTCCTTTAATGTATTTTTTTACTTGCATGGCTCTATGGTTTTACAAGTTTTACATGGCCGAGAAAACTTGTGGTTTTGTGGAGTTGTTAAACTATTTTCTAGACCCTAGCTTTTGGGGCCTTGTTGGACGAGATAGTTGCAGTTCTACATGCATGCTTCATGCATGATGTGAGAAGGTTTGATTCTTTTGAGCTACATGGGAGTGTTGGTAAATGATTTATCTCTCAAAAAAAATTTTGTTGTGCTTGTTGGTTCCTTGACTATGGTGCTCGTTGTGGATATGATTGGAAAATCAGATTTGAACTTGATCTAGTGTTTGAGTCATGTTGTCTACATGGTAAATTCTCTTTGAGATCTCAGTTTTATAGTTAGTGTGATGATGGTTTTGCATGATATATTGAAATGATCTATGGGTTGTGCAATTTTGTGGGTTGTCTTTACCTACATGTTTGTTGTGGGACAACTCGAAAGTGGACTATCTATATCCGCGAGATCTGATTTTGTGATGGTGCAGTCTTTTTAGCTAGCCTTGTCTCTGGTCACTTGTGCATTGGTTTGGTTGCTTTGAGATGAGAGAATGGATGTTGTTGAGTACCTAAATAGTTGCTTTTGGGGACCTGTAGCATGTGTATCACAATGTCATGGGTAGCTTGGGTACACTAGTTTGTGTAAGTTTTTGACAATGATGGTTATTTCTGCTTGGTTTTGGAGATCTTAGTGCTCCTTGGTATTGTTGTCAAATGGATATGTTAATGAGTGGACCTGGAGGATTTTCAGTATAACAGATGTTTGGTCCTTTTCTTGGAAATATCAGTATTAGGGTTCAATGGGAGCTTTAGCAGTGACTATGTATTCATGTCACTATGTGGTGAATGATCTTCTTTAGTGTTGTAGATGTTACTAGGAGGAGCTCTTAGAACCTGTTGCTACAGAAGAGATATTTCACATTTTGCATGGACACTATTTGAAGATATGAAACATCTTGGAACCATGGAGGATTCTTGGAGTCTTTGGTTGAGGTATTGGTGGTGCTTGATAGGTGATGTTGGTTTAGAGTTTGTTTGCTTAATGTCATGATAGACTCTTGATTGTGCATTAGAGCTTTGGAATGTTGTGTTTCTCTTGAGACCATGGTTAGTTCACTTGAAGCATGGTATCTCCTAAGGGAGATGTGTATATCATGATGTCATGATAAGTCCCTGATTTAGATGATTGGAGCATTGACAGTGGTCTAATGATTCTATGTGTTTTGGGTGCAGTAGTCATATGCTTGAGAACTTCATGATAGTGCAGTGATGCATTTGGAGTTTAGCATGAGATGATCATTTGTAGGTGCTCATGGATACATGGAGAATAAGGTGAGGTTGTATTTCTCTTGAGAGGAGAGAAGTGTTGATGGTTACTCTTGATGAAGATTTCAGCAGAAAGTCTGAGGAACCTACACCTTGGTTGGATGTGAGTTCAATAGAGACCCATGAGTAGATTTCTCTTGGAGGATTCATGATGACTTGGTTACCCTAGAGGAGCATTCTCATTCCCCACTCTTGGTCTACTCAGCATTTTATTGCTTGAGAGGTATTTCCCATTGTTTCTCTTAGGTGTTTTATGCTTTCTTTCATGGATATGGATCTTGAACTGCTATTAGATGATTTTGAAGGATTCATTGTGAGAGATGGATAGCATGGTTATCTCCTTATGCATTGTGATTACATTCATTGATGTTGAGTTTAGGAGATGCATTGGACGTATTTCCTAAAATGTGAAATGAAATAGTTTGATCTTATTTGAGAGGCTTACATCCATGTTGATTACATGATATATATGTTTGATCTTGGTGATTGAATGGTTGGATGTTGTCAAGCATTTTCTCTTGGGGTTTTGAAGGAGATCATACTTGACACAGTTGGCATTTAGAGGTGTATGTAGGAGGATTTTCTATAGGTACATGATGTGCAGAGGTTCTTTCTTTGGTCTTGGTTGTCTTCCTGGATGTTTGGTTTCACATTACATTAGTTTGAGGTTTAGTCAAAGCTATAGTGATCACTAGCTTGTGGTCATGTGTTTCCACTCATGTTATTGGGTGATGACATGGAGGTTCTTTATCTCTTTCCTTTGTTGGGTGTGGAGAACTTGGGAGAGCTATGTAGACTTGTGGTGAGATTTTTTCATACAGGTTGTCAGTTTATAGATTGTGCATATCACTATGGATGCTTTCTTGGTACTACATGTTTTTTACACTTTTGTATGATGCTATTGGTAGACTTATTATTCCTTTGATCTTTTAGATTTGCATTACCTATGTAGTGGGAGTTCTTGGATATGTTTGGTCTTCTTTGACTAGGAGCTTGTATCTATTGTTGTTGGTTTAGTTATGGAGTGGCATGAGTTTTTTGATGTTGATACCTCAAAGGTATGTGTGATTGGATGGATTAGCACTTGTTGTGGGTGTTATTTTCAGTCACGTGGATTGATCAGTTGGATGGGAGCAGTTAGTTTTCTGGTTGTTGTTCTAGCCGATGTTATGTCTTGTTTTTTGGAGAATGACTTCACAATTGTGTTCATGTTGAGGGATTTGAAGTTGATGTTGTGATGTTTTTGTATATCTTGTGAGAACGGTGAAGTGGTGGAGTTTTTTATAGCCTTTTCTATAAAATGGATCTAGTGCAAGTATGTTCTTTAGACTGGTACATATTCAACATGGCTCATTCCTTTCCTTTGGAGCCCTTTGGAGGATGGCAGGAATCATTTCCTGAGATGTTGGACATCTTAGATGTTGGTGCAAGTGTCTGAGTTGGAGTATGGAAGCATTGGTTAAGGATCTTGTTGGTTGCATGGATGGCTGTTAGAGTGACTTCAAGCGTTGATTAGTAGCCAATACATTCTTCGTCAAGTGGGATAATGTTGAGAATCAGTGCCTCAAATGTACTGGCATTCGGGTGATGTTTCATCGGCCTAACAGTTTGGTTTCAAAGGGACCTTATTCCTATTCCCTCGGATGGTCCGATAAATTTTTCATAGGTCGATGTTATGTGTTACACCGGTGAGACAACATGATATCAAATGGACTCAGAGTCATGTCTCCTCGATAGCCCGATATGAAGTCTTGGGTCTTCTTCGACATGACATTGTGTTATCGGTGGGACTTTGTCTTGAGTCTCCCCAATAGACCAATGGAGCATGTGAGTGAAGACTATTGAATTGACTCAGTTGTATTAGACGGACTCTTCCTTGAGTCTCCTTGATGTTCCAATAGTTGTGGTAATGTCGTGAGATCGCAGAGGATTGGAACTCTAGAACCACAAGTCAGGATTTATGAGGTTTTGGAAACCTCTGACTTACCAACCACAAAGACAAGTCGATGGAGATGGGGACCACATGGGACAAGCCAATAATCTTGCATTAAGGGGACATTACTATGTCAGCAAGACTCTAAAAATAGTCTCCTCGATGGACCGATGACTCTCATTAGTGGGGCTCTTAACCATGTCTCTTTAACAAGTTGATAGACTTGGAGTTGTAAAGTGAACATCGGCGAGACTTCCTTGTATCAATGGGAGGCGATTTGGTTTCTCCCCGATATGGAAATGAGGTTGACTCAGTAACTCATGAAGAACATCATGGTGGGACCCGACCATGTCAAGCTAGAGAATGATGATTGGTTGTTGACTATTGAAAATTGAGTGACAATTACTTGGTGGATGAATCAGACATCAGAGAGACTTGATGTTATTGAAGAGAGTCTCTTCGATGGTCCGACGTAGTTATGTCAGTTACCTGTTATGTGACAGTTTGTGTACAATTGTGTACGAGAAACGAATCGGTTGGTTTCCTGGTTGGCTTGGAATGAGAATGAATGGTATAAATCATTGAACATTTTGTAATGTGACAATAGAGAGGGAAATAGAACAAGATTATGCTGCCAGATTCTCTCTAGAATGGAACAAGATGTAAATATCTTGTAAAGGCTTGGAGCCTATAATTGTATTGTAACTATACTTTTATTGTTGAATAATACAATGGCGATCTGGGCTTTTGGAGTGTGGGTTTTTTTACTTGAAAGGTTTTTCCCCACATAAATCTGTGTTCATGTTTTTTGTTCCATCTTTCATGTTTAGTGGTTTTGTTTGCTGAATTTGTTAATTGTGTTGTTGGAATTGGTTTAATTAGCTTTAATTTTCTCTAAGGTTTAATGTGGGAAATGAATTATGTCTAATTTTTTAAATAGGCACAGGAAAACTAAGAGGGGGGGTGAATCAGTTGTCACACAAAGTTAAACTTAAAACTTTATCACTTATCAAATCTTCAACCACACTATTATGTTATTGAATATGAGCATGAAACATAAATAACACAAATTAAATCAATACAATGAACACCATATTTTTATGTGGAAAACCTAATAAGGGAAAAACACTGCGAGGGTTAGCTCACAATATATAGATTATAAACTAAATACAAAGGCTCACTACCCAAAAGAGGACTCACTGTCCAAATACAAAGGATCATTGCCTACAAAGGACTCACTATCCAAATACAAAGGCTCACTGCCTACAAAGGACTCACTATCCAACAGGGAGGCTCACTGCCTATAGATACAAAAGAGAACAAAAGATCCACCACTGCAATTAAAGCACATTTGTAGGATTACAAAACCCTTCAGCACACTAAAAACTATTATCACAACTCACTCACACACACTTATGCTCTTAAGATTTGTGGCACACTTTCATCACTTTGCATCACACTATCATACATCTCTTCACAATTTGAATTACTTTTATACTATTCCCAACCTTAGAAACATTTACCAAGGTTGGCCACAAAACATCATTTCATAAATTCAAATTATGTCAGCAACTCAAAATTACTGTGGTGCAAAGGAATAAGAGTGGACCAATAAAATTATTTTGTTGAATCCTCTACACGCTTCCTCAATTTAAATTTTATTCTTCGAATGAAGTGTAAACACTAGGTTAGCCAAACCTAATGAAAACACAATTGAACAATGATGTGCATGCTTCCCAGCATGAAGATGACACGCGGACACCTCAACATGCTTCATTATTCATGAAACTTCATCTTAGATTTCTTCAGATACATCCACAGCAAAACAGCATACTTCATACACTAAATACCTTTCACAAGATCATCTGAACTATGCAAACCTGTACTGGAATATAGAAACATGACTTCCTAATTACCAAACTCCAAACTTCTTCGCCAGGGCATAGGAACGACCTTCACAAGATGTAACACCTCTCTAACTTCGACCTAGGTAAGATAGTATTTTGATTTTTGATTTGATATTTTAAATGTTAAATGTTATTATAATGAGGTTAGATAGTTTTGATTAAGTGAAAGGTTATTATGTTTATCTATGATGATGCAATTAATGGATATATATGGTAGTTAACTACAGTCAGGATGTAGTATGTGTTTTGGCTATATATATATGTATATGCGATGTGTATGTTACAGGTACCAGGTATCGACTCCACCTGGCTTCACAGGGCTAAGCGTACCTTCCCCGATGGTGGTTACTAGAGGTAGTCACAGGCCAAACGTCCCCTACCCTAGCCCACTGTACCCTGTTAGGGCAGTGTTTATGTGTTGTTGTCTTACCATCTGGTTACCTAATGGTAATGTCTAGGGCATCCTTCTGTCATAAGTAATTTTCTAGTTTGTCTCATTGAGGTATTTGGTCTTGGTTTTCATTAATATTTAATGTGATTATATATATATTTAATTTGGATTGTCGGTGTTTTGATGTGGTTCCATTGGCATCTTCACGTATTTTTAAATATGGTATTTTATGGTGGTTAATTATTTGGGGATTTGAATTGTTATTTTCTTGAGATTTTAAATATTTTATTTAAATATTTACTAATCCTTTTGGGGGAGCCATGTGCATTTTAATGTTGCATTTTGTGACTTTAATTAATTGTTCCTTTTGGGGGAGCTTTAATAGCTAATTTTATCAAATGTTTTTTTCTTTTTATGGTTTTGGGGAAAATATAAAAAAGAAAGGGAGTTTTGTTTAAGGGATCATTATTTTGGAGAGGAAAAGAAAATTTGTTGTTCTGCATGGAGGAGGAAACCCCATGATTTGGGCGATTGAGTTGGGGTGATTGTGGAAGTTTTCTTGAGAAGAAATTTGTGGGTAGTAGCTTGTTGAAATCAGCGCACCATTCCTTACTTGTTGTCTAGTTTTAGAGTTTGGTCATGTCTTCTTCATTGAGCAATTCTCCATTTTTGTTTTGGGGAAAATTGAGCTAATTTTTTGTTATTCTTCATTGTTGTATGGCTGGTAATTTGGGCATTTACTCATGTTTCTTGTATGGCTGGTATTTTTTTGATCTGAGTTATTTCTATGTCATTAAAATTGGAGGAACTCCTCTATTTATTTTTTGTATTGCTTGGGGTTTAAATGTTGGTTGTTTTAAATTTAAGTTGTTGCTCTGTAGTATTGTTTATGGCTGATTTTTGTACATTTCTAGCAAACATGAAATGGTTTGTTGGGAAAAATCTAATTTATGGGCTCTTTCTTATTCTTCTCTTTTGCCCAATTTGTAAAAACGTGTTTTTTATTTGCTGCTCATTATCCTCTTGATAAAAACAAAATTTAAGGGTGGATTTCATGTAGAAATTCCAAGATCCCAACTGGTTCTTTGGCAGATTTGAAATCTGGGCACTTTTATTTTTTGATGATTTTCTTGTTTAGTTTGAAAAAAAACATTTTTCATAACAGCGGTTCACTTTTTGTCCTAAAATCAAAAATTGAAGGTGGATTCTAACTTGAAACACCAAAATATGAACTAGGTTAGCTTAGAATTTTAATCTAGGCACTTTGAATTTTTATGCAATTTTTATGCCTCCATTTCATGTTGGTTTATAGTTGTTAAATGTGTCTTCTTACAGCATTATTAGCTTGGTTGTTTTAAATGGTTTATGTGACAGAAATTGTGGCTTTTCCTTTTGTTTCATGTATGTTTTGGATCCCTTGTTTGGTTAAACCAAACGAGCACAGGTCTAGGAAATAAAGTGGCCATATGGAGTGGCTCTCTATGGGCCCGGGGCCCGCAGGTGGCTGCCAGGGGAACTCATAGCAGAGTTAGAGAAAACAAGTAATAACTAAATAAAAATAATGGGGTAAAACATTATAAGATAATGAGTCCTTGTGCATGGCCGTGAGTGCTTGTAAAGGCTAAGGATGCACTCGAGAAGGCCTATCCATCTACATGGCATTGAGTCATCTATCTGCAGGGCATTGATTTGGGCATGATTGAGCTTCTTCATCCATATGAGAGGTGTACTTGATTCCATGTGGTGCCATCCCTTCGAGCACCCATGATGATACTCCTTCTGGCTTGCTCTCTAGTACCTCATACCTTAGTAGTCGTGAGTAGTACCTGACATGTTATTGTATGAGCATCTTCATGTTGTGATTTTGGCTCTAATGCATTGTATTCCATGTTTGCTTTGTGTTTGATGTGAGTGTTGGCCATATGTCACCCTTACCTTGTTATATCTACTTGGGCCTTGTGACTACCTCCAAGCACAGTGGGGTGGCCTCTTTTGAGTCCACATGATAGGGAGGCATTGCCACCGCCATTAGGGACCGACGTACAGGTTATTGGAGCACCAGTTGGAGCTAATTCCTCTTGTACTTGTCTTATATGTTGATGTATTTTATTTATTGGTATTCCTTTGTACTCTTATATATTCTTTTATGTATATTAGACTCTCTTGAGAAAGAAGATGTAATCATATGAATTAATGAGAAGAAATGTGATGTTTTATATTTGGCTTACGGGTTTCGGTGTTGGTATCAGACTCGCTTGTATATTGATGATATTTATGGCTTTTAATTCAAAAAAATTCATGCAAAATCAGACCTTTGGTCATGTATTTCCTTCTTGTAATAGTCTGCAAAAATTTTGGCGCATCGGTGCTTCCTATTTTGTTGTTTTATGTCACTGCTGCAAAGTTTCGAAGTAGCAGGAAGTTTCTGAGCAAGAGGTTCCGGAGCAAGAAGTTTCGGAGCAGCAGGTTCTAGAGTAGTAGGAAGTTCTGGAGTAGCAGGTTCTGAAACAGGAAGTTTTGGAGCAGAAGGAAGTTCCGGAACAGGAAGTTCCAGAGCAAAATTTCAAAGCTATTATATTTGCTCTTGTTCAAATTTTCTTTGGAGGGTGGATTAGTCCTCTCCTTTGGGTTGTGTTCGGCCATGCTTGGCCATGTATGTTGTCGATTTATTGTATTGTAAACTACTTTTTTGTGTAAGTTATTATTTATGTCCAAAAAAAAATTATCTTATCCTCTTTTGGCTCCTTACCTTTCGGGGTTGTGTCGTGGGATGTTACATTTGGTATTAGAGCCCATGTTCACACACTGAGAGCTCTGGAGTACTTGAGCCTTCTATGTTATGTTAAGTTTGGTGTGTGTGGCATGAGCTTGTTATATTGTTTTTCATAGTCTTGTTGATTAGTGTTCATGTCTTAGTTTATTGTATAGATCACCCTTGCGATAATCTATTTTGATGTGTCCCTTGTTTCCTTTAGGATGCCCCTAAGGGCCGAGCTAGAGGAAAAGTTAGAGATGGAGCCCATGTTGTAGCACTGGGATCCCTGTTTATGGTTGTCACTTGCTTGGTGTGTTGTTGTTTTCCACCCCTTGCATGTCCTATTGAGGAATGCTTTTTTTGTGAGGGTTAGTTAGACCCTCGAGCCTACCGAGAAGTGTATTCTGATTGGTCTCCTTCTTGATGTGTGGCTCTTTCTTTGTGTATAGGGATGTGACCCTTGAGTGGTCCCTGAGTGTGGTTGTAGCCCATGTGGTTGCAGTGTGCTTGTTGTGGCGAGATAGTCATAGGACCTCTTGCTTTGAGCGCCTTAGTATGGCGTTTTAGAGGGTTGAATTTTCCAACCTTGTCTTGTGTTGTGGAGGAATGATGCCTCCTAGGTCTTGCCTTATCCTATGGGATTGGAGTGATTCCCTTGGTTGAGAGTCTCCCAAGGTTGGGATTGATTACTTGCCTATATCCTATGTTTTAGGTGGGCATGTTGGACCTTAGCTTGTTGGTGGGTTGTAGGTTACATGTGTTACCTAAAATTACCCTTGCTTGGTTTCTTTGCTTATGTTCTTGGAAGGTTTGTTTGACCTTGAGGGTGCCAAGAAGATCCATTTGTGTGTATCCTCTTCTTGAGTCATGTTGTTTTCATTACCATGCAAAAAATTTGGTGCATGTCTTCTTGTGTTTTACCTCATTGTGCAAGTGATTGCTTGATTGACCCTGTGTGGTTTTGAAGTTTTCTTTACAAGTTATATTGCACTGAGATTATTAAATATGGTGATAGAAAATTCATGATCATGTTGTTAGTTCATAGAGATTATTGCATGCTTTCATATGATTGATGCATATGTGTGAAAGTGATTGTGTGATGATGAAACCATGTTGCTTTTGTGTCTATGTTAGAATTGTAAATCCCTCTCTCTCCTTCTCTCCCTTTTGATTGGTTTATCAGATATGCTTATCTTTTAGTAAGTGGTGTATTGAAATCCATGGTATGATTGTCTATTATGGGAAAATGTTTATACATTCATGAAGGCTTGTTTTATTAGATCAAACCTTGGGTAAAGGACCTAAGTCCCCAAGTTGTATTCATAATCATGGAACATCTATGAATATGAATAGAAAATTTTTCTGCATTAAGTAAAAGTTTAGAGAAAAAGGGAATAGTGAAACATTTGCATGGTTATGATAATTGCATACTAGGGGCATCTTGTTGGTGAGGCCTATAGTCCCCAACTTTATTGTTAAGTCTTATGAAATCATGTAGATTGTTAAATTATTGTACCTGGATTCAAAATGCAAAATGATTAAATGAATGTCGAAGTGATAATGTTGCATACCTTGTCTTGAGTAAACATTGTAATGATATTGCACTGTGTGTGGGAAATAAATGTGGTTATAATGTGTAGTAAGGTGATTTACCACTTAATAAAAGTGAATGTGAATGTGGAAGTTATTATGGCATTGTTGATTTACTCCATGGAGCACTATGATGTACTGTATGGATGTTGGGAGCACATGTTCTTGGAAATTTGTATTGATCTTGCATAATTAGAGGTGGATAATGGTTCTATTTGGTAAGAGGAAATTGGAAAATGGTACTTCCTTTTATGTGAACATCTTGTGTTAGTGCACATGTTGAGTGTTGTGAATACCCCGTACTTGCTTTGTGTGCCCATGGGATGGTGAGACTGTGTACCCATCCATGGAGGATATGTTATATTTGGGGTGTGGGATTAACCATACCATTATGTGTGTTTGTATGTTTGTCTCTTGATTGAGGGCCAACCCACATGTGGTTGAAATTTACATATATATTAAGAGTAACCAAAAGTTAGTTTTGTAGAATCTCTTCTTTTGGTTCACTAGTCCCTCAATCCGTGAAAGGTTAGTAGCAGCCACAAAGTTCCTTGGGCGGAGTGTGCAGCGTACGCATATTGCGACATAGAGTGGTCTCAGCTCAACCGATCTCAAGGAAAGTACTCACTACTTGCCCTTATGATGGATCAGGGTACTTGATCCATATGTGCTAGCCTAATCCCCACAGTTTTGTGTTCAGCAGCATTGGTTTGTTAGTATTTCCTAGCCATCCATAGGGACATTGAGCTGGCATTAGCAAGTCGACCTCGTCCACATGAGAGGTGAGATTCAAGTAGCCCCATATTGTTATATTCATATATGCATTATTTATTTTGTATCTGCACATGTCCTACTGTGATGCCATAGATATGATGCCACACCACACTGATGTTCCAACATAGTGTTGGTGATGATGCCACGTGCTTGACGCATGAAGGTGCATTGTGAGATTGTGTTATGGTAGCCTACTTGTGTGATGAGCGTGATGGGGCCTTGTACACTTGTAGAGGGACACTCATGTTTTCTCTCAATAGTGTTTGGGTTGATTGGCATATGGGTATGTCCTAGCCATGTATACCTCTGGCTACGGCGAGTACCAACGTGTGCTTTTTCTATGAGGTATCGCTATGCGGGGTGTGTTTTGCGCGTGCCTACTTCTGTGGAGCCATAGACACACTGCCATGCAGCATACAACTAGTACGTTACTTCTCCAGCTAGTGTATGACCATGTCACACTGAGACGCAATGTGGGATGTGGCTAAGGTGCACATTCCATACAGATATCCAAGTAGTGCATGGGCCACTTGGCGAGTCCATGCCATGTGATGACGTGATGCTAGGTGTAGCTAAGGAGTACACTTCATTCCATGTGGTTGGTGTGCTCACTCTGCCACACATGAGGGGCTATTGCGATAGTCAGACGTTGTTCCCTTCCTTGTATGGTGGCTAGTTAGTCACATAGTTATGTATTGTGCCATTTCAAAGATTGTGAATCTTCTTTTGGTTATTGATGATTTTCACTTTGATTGTGAGGACCGGAAAAATTTTATTTATCTTATTTGTGAAGGTTTAGCCATAGATTGTGAAATTTCTTTGCACATAGCCTTCAAGGTTACACATGATTTAGTGTTGAAATTGTGTGCATTTCTTACTTTATTGCTGCAATTGAATCCTTATTTGATATTTATTTATGATCTTTGGTGGCTAAACTAGTTTTCTATTTGTTGTTTTCAAATGCCGGTCTTGTGTTGTAATGTGATTCCTCATCGAGAATGGCAGAGTCAGACTCGATTGAGTGTATACGAGGAAGTAGACACAAGGAACTTTAAGGATGGGGGTATGTGAAGTTGTTATACAGCTAAGACCCACTACCCACCTATGTGTGATGACTATCTCTTGGAGGCTAACCACCTTATTCAACAAGAGATAGGTCATTGTGGTCTTGTTTGGATGGTCTCACCGTGTGTGTGTGGCCTAACACCATCAAACCACCCAGTGTGAGGTATGGATTATGTGAGATGTATATTTGCTCTTGGCTCATGGTTTATGTATCATGGATTAGTATGTTGCTTACCGGTGTCCCGATGGACCCTTGTATAGCCTTGTGATGTGATTCCCAGTGATGTAAGTATGTATGTAAGTATAAATGTATGTTTCATCTTCGATATGGTTTCATATGAAAAGATCAAAAGTTGGCTTATTGTGCTTTAGAAAGTGTAAATTGTTATATTTTGTGGAAAATAATGCCAAATATGTTCTCATGTGTGAGATTGGAAATGTGTAGAAAACAAATATTGTTGCAAATTATGGTGTTTTGGAAATAATTGAGTGCTTATGCATCTTTTTTACTCTATTCTTAGTGGAAATCAATGTGTATCTTAACCTATTCTTGAATGAATGTGGAAGTTAAAATAAATGCTTATTTTTAGAATTGTGACACATGTGATGTTAATGAGATTAACCATGTTATTTTGTTTCATGTTGAGACCTTATGAGTAAGGCATATGTTAATATATTGATAATGAGTCTTAGAAAGGTGAATGTTATATGGATGTTCTTTCTATTTTGATTAGTGATGAATGATGTATATTATATTTCTCATCTTGGAAGGAAGGACAATTGTTTAATGTTGATTATTATATTTTGAGTAGGTTGCATATTGAGTTTACATGACTTCTAGGAGTAAGTCAAATCTTAGGGAGGGAGGATGTAACACCTCTCTAACTCTAGCCTGGGTAAGATAGTATTTTTATTTTTGATTTGATATTTTAAATGTTAAATGTTATTATAATGAGGTTAGATAGTGTTGATTAAGTGAAAGGATATTATGATTAGCTATGATGATCCAATTAATGGATATATATGGTTGTTAACTATAGTCAAGATGTAGTATGTGCTTCGGCTATGTATATGTGTATATGTGATATGTATGTTACAGGTACCAGGTATTGACTCCACCTGGCTTCACAAGTCTGAGTGTACCTTCCCCGATGGTGGTTACTAGAGGTAGTCACAGGCCAAATGTCCCCTACCCTAGCCCATTGTACCCTGTTAGGGCAGTGTTTCTGTGTTGTTGTCTTACCATATGGTTACCTAACGGTAACATCTGGGGCATCCTTCTGTCATAAGTAATTTTCTAGTTTGTCTCATTGAGGTATTTGGTCTTGGTTTTCATTAATATTTTATGTGATTATATATATATATATATATTTAATTTAGATTGTCAGTGTTTTGATGTGGTTCCATTGGCATCTTCACATATTTTAAATATGGTATTTTATGGTGGTTAATTATTTGGGGATTTGAATTGTTATTTTCTTGAGATTTTAAATATTTTATTTAAATATTTACTAATCCTTTTGGGGGAGCCATGTGCATTTTAATGTTGCATTTTGTGACTTTAATTAATTGTTCCTTTTGGGGGAGCTTTAATAGCTAATTTTATCAAATGCTTTATTT
>VDFB02063612.1:0-23864 GCA_007258455.2 Sequoia sempervirens | reverse complement strand
CACTTGATCTCTTAAGTGTTTACCGAATGTTAACAATTGCCGATGATTTTGTTCGGCGGGGAGATCTAGTAGTCCTGCTGGTAGGGCTGAGACGTTTGGTGTGCCATGTATCAAGCTGGTTATGTATGACCTCAGTTTCTGATTTTCAGCCTTTAAGGCTGCCTTTTCTTTACCATCCTTAGCCATCTTTTCTTGTGCGCTCACCGAAGCTATTCCAAGAAGGTCTGCCTCCACCTGTCGTGTAGTCTTCCCGAGGTTAAGTTGAGACAAAGTGTAGTCTTCTACTTGAACCTCGTGTATGCTTTTCTCTACTGGTGGGGCAGCAATCTCTATGATGATTTCACACTCTGCATTCCTTTCTATGTGAACTTGTTTCTTCAACCTTTTCACCGATGTGTCTTGTGGGACGTGGTCGAATTCGGTAAAGTCAAATTCATACGAGGGTTTTTCCCTCTTTCTTCCTAGGAAGCCTTCAAGCCAAATAGAATCTCGGCGAACTTCACTAGGAGGGATGTGAGGCCCTTGAATGCTAGATTTGTGAGACTGTGCTGGAGCAATGTCTCTCGGTGGCGAATCCAAGTCGATGAGGACTTGTGACCGCTGTGGTACTAGTGATATTGGTGGCTCTGCTTCCATAACAGGCACCGTTTCTGCTGCTGCTTCTACTGTTGTTGCTTCTGCCATTGGCCCTGCCACTAGTTCTTCAGCAACTATTGCTATTGGTTCCTCCGTGATAACTTCTGCTGAATCAGGGGTAGCAGTCTCTACTCTTTGTTCTGGGGCAGCAATACCCGTGATTATTTCAAGACTATGTGTGGCTTTCTCCACTGGTGTCCTCTGTGTTCTAGGCTTTGTAGGATTTGACATCCTCATCCCTCGAGGAGGATTGCACCATTGCTTCTGCCTAGGTTTCCTTTTTGAAGTGGAAGGTGGTGGAGACTGAACCTGTGGCGGCTCTGTTCTGTGAGGTGTCACCTTCCTTGATTTCTTGCTGTCGAGATAGAGTTGGCTATTTCTAACCACTCTACTCATTCTTTCTTCTATAGACGTGTTCTCCTTGGCATACCAATCCACTCTCGGGAGCGGTTGGGAGTCAACTGAATCTGCGAAGAATGAGGGGAGAGTGACTTCCCCTTCATCATCGGACAAGCCCTCGATGTCTGCTGACATAAAATCAGCAATTTGTGAGAGTCTAAACCTGCTGTAGTTCCTTCTTCGCACTTCATACTCGTCTTGACAATTTACCCAATAATCTTCCATAGAAGACTTATGTGACGAGTGCTGCTCGAGATGTGCTGCATAGAGTCCTCTGGGATCATAGGATCTTCTCTCAATGAGATACTTGAGATTAAACCTCACCGTTTCCTGACTCATCATCTTAGCATTTGCCGCGAATCCACATCTATATAGTCCCATTCCAACGGGAAAGTTAACAGCTGTCTTCCTCTTCAAGCGCAAGTAGACATGAACCTCGGACAACTGTCTCTGGAATTCCATGAAGACTACCCTATCTGAAGGGTATCTTGGTAGCATGGCGGGGTGGCCAATGTAGCCATACATGCGTATGTAGGAGAACGTAGGAAATTGGATGAACCAATCTGCCCAATCCGCCATTGCCTCTCTGGCTGTCTGTGAAATACGCACGTGCATCTCATGGTTAAGCTCACGTACTATGTGCATAGTGAAGAGATCACTTGTTTTCTTGAAGTGTCTTTCCGCTTGAGTAAACTCAAGACGTGTGAAATGTTCGTGAACCTTCTGCACACCTAAGGTTCCCACATTGTTCAATATCCTGAAATCACCTTGGAAGGCTATCAGGTATACTAGGTAAGAGCACATGTGGAACCTATGAGCTTCCAGATACCTAGTGATTTGTTGGTGGAGTGTGTCACTAATCAAAGTGGGCCAGTCATAATATTCCCTTCTGCCAATGATTTTAGCAATGACATAGTACATTCATGGCTAGAATTGACGACCATCTTCTTCTCCAGTGATTCTATTGAGTAGAATGATTAACACTGCGTACTCATCTTTACATTCTCCTCGTCCCAACGACTTAGGCAAGCTTTCCTTTGTCACTTTTAACCATTTTTCAGCCATTACCTTTTGACATTTGTCCTTAGCTGTCTCAAATGCCTTCTCACATTCCGTCACTGATATGACTTTGCTGTTAGGACATGATGGAATATCAAAACACCTTTCGATATTTTGAGGTTTCAGACTACAAACAATTCTTCCATCCGCTGCTCTGATTTCTCTGGTGGTAGGATTGTAATGCTTGATACAAGAGATTACAAGCTCTACGCTTTGTAGTGTGATGGGAATTGATGTGGCCTGCAGCAACCCGGATTCTTCAATATTCTGCAATGTGATTTGATTCATGCCTTCTAGCTGCTCCAAATCAACCACTGGATTTACTTGATGTAAATTTGTGTCAACTGTTTTCAAGTAATCATGTAATAAGACCGTCTTGGTCTCGTATTGTACCTGGGAGTACTACATCTTGAAAAACTTAAAGATTGACTGTAAGCTTGACCTTGTTCAGATGATTTTTGGAAACCCCTGAAAATAGCGCCCTGCCGAGAAGTATTTTTCCGGAAAAATCTGGCACATGGGTTTTGTTCGTGCTTCAATGCTGAACAAACCCAGTTCCTCAGAATTTGGATTCTGAAACTTTTTCGGAAAAACCCCCAAAAATAGGGGCAGCAAGTTTGTTGATTTTGGAAAATTTATCGAGATGGGTTTCACTGGAAAATAATGCTGAATCTACCCAGTTGATCTGATCTGATGAAGCCTGTTGCTTTTTCTGTCAAATGCAAGAAAACCTAAGACCAGAAGAGAGGAAGTAGACAGAAGATGGATTGGAAGTTTTTCTCTGATTTCCTGAAAAAATCTGTCTCTGAATCCAATCCTCAAAATAGCAATCTTCTTCTGCTTCAGATCTGCAAGAAAAATTGAAGAACTGATGAAAACCTTGTTCAGATCTGCCAATGGCGTCCTTGAGAGCTTGTGGCTGTTCTTGATCTCTTAACCTGCAATGAAATAATGAAATGGGACGCCTTCACCTTGAATATATATGTTTAAGCCTTAGATCCACAAGTTTGGGGACCTAACTCAAGCTCAAAAAGTGATTTTGGCTTGATCTAAAGTTAAAAAGGTGATTTCCACTGATCGTGGAGTGTTTTAGCCAATTTTAACTCAAAAGCTCTTGACTTTAGTCAACAAATTGACCCTTGACTTTCTTTAGGCGTCCCTTTTGGTTTCTTGCAAGTTTTTAAATATTTTCTCTCCTGAAAGCCCTCTGTTTGATCTTGAATCTAGCGTTATCTGTTGATCCTGAGATGTTGCTGACACATTCACTGCGGAGCTGGATCCATACTGAAAAGAAGTGCCTGGGAGACACGATGATGAAAAGCTAAGATTAGGGTTTCAAAAGAAAGGGTGCCTTTTCCAAGAAAAGGCTCTTTTGCTAATGCCTTGGTGAATTTTCAAACTTCGTTCTTCAGCCTTTTGAAATGACCTCTCGTGCTTTGATCTGGATTTCTCGTTGATCGGAGAGTCAAATGATTTCGCTTGATGTCTCATCAGGTACCAGCTCTGTTCTGCCAAAGATGACTGACTTCAGAAAACCTGGATCTCAATTTAGGGTTCCTTTATTCAAGGGCGCCCCTCCTTGAAAAGGGCGCTTTTGCCTTTTGGCCTGATTATTTCCATCTGAAAAGTTGCCTACTTTGATCCAGATTATCCGTTGACTGCCCTGTCAGATGTTGGTGTTTGCAGTTGCGTTGCTGAGATCTACTTGGGCTAAGAAGGTTATCCTGGGAAGCCTTTTGTCATTTATCAGCATCTGGAGGTCAGAAAAGAAGGGCGCCTTTCTTTTGGAAAGGCTCTTTTTCTCTTAGAACTTTGCCGTTAACTGTGGTTTCCTGACATTTCCTCAACTGCCTCTTTTTGCTTTGTCAGCAGCTGCTTGTGATCTGTCCCTCAGATGATTAATCTGTTTGTTTCATTGTCGCGCCAGCAGGCAAACGTCAAGAATGAATGCCTTGGATGATCGGAATGACTTCATTTGACCTTAAAAGATCATGGGCGCCCCTGCTTGAAAAAGGCTCTTTTCAACATGCGAACAATCTCTCCTTTGTAACATTTCCAGAGTTAGTCAAATTTTGACCTTTTTCAATTTCAGGAATCTCCTTCATCAAATTGCACCATTTTGGACCTTTTCCGCCATGATTGCGTTGTTGAAGCTTTTGAAGCTTAGCTTTCAACACCTGGTACTAGCCAATCTGCCATTAATGGCTGTGGAGCTCCTAACTTTATTCCTAAAAAATAGAAATAGACCCACCACAGTAAAACATGTCTTTTGATGATTCTGACTTGACCAATGTGATCGTGAAGCCTTTTAATCCTATCAAAATCATTTTCAATCATTTCTGGGAAGGTCCTATTTTCGGGGGTTTCCCTGAAAATAGGGGCGAAAAACCCTAATTTTCAAATTTTCAGAATTTTGCACATGTGTTCCTTGACAGAAACCCACCAAGATTCTATGATTGGTTTGACCTAAAACCGACTTAACATGGCATTTTAACAAGATTTAGCTCAATTTATACAGAATGGCAAAAAATTTATTTTGGGTACAACACCTTGTACTAGTTCGAGATTGTGAAATAGCAAGGTTCTAGTTGTGTAGAACACAACACTATGCTCAGTTGGTAATTGTTAACAGATACCCTACCAATCTCTACTTTCGAAGGGAGGGCCATCTATCGAACGATAAGTGTGCGGGGGACCGCATTATAAGTCCGTGGTTGGCGGAAAAGCACCCGAGTGTTGTTTCTCCTCCACAGCAAGCGACCGATGTACCAAGATTTGAAAGGACGATCTCCTAGACCTTCTTACTACTATTTGTTCTAAAGCTCATTGGAGCCATGTTAGTTAAGGTATGTATTCCTGTTTCATGTACTTGTGAAGTTATTATAATGAAATGGAATCTTTATTGTAATTTGATATGGCATCTTGTTCATGTATTATCAACGAAGAAAAGGAAAAAATTTATTACAATGTCATGTTAACACGTTTACTTACTCGTAGGATGTAAATTAACATCCTTTTACGTTATGAATGGACTAGGTCATTACACTGAGTTAAATCTTTAGTGTCTTTACTATTATGATCAGCATGCCATTCATGATGAACACCACAATACCTATAAAATTTGAAAGGATGGTTAAGTATAGGAAATCATTTCTTTCTATTTCTTGATTGTACAACAATTCATACAATAGAGCAATGGTCATTGAAAGTGAAAGCAAAATATCCTCACACACTAGACAAAGACATGAAGAGGATGATCATTCAGATGTGAGCAACGACAGTGAATTGAAGTCAGTTCAAACTGTAAGAAGGGATATACTCCAAATGATGAAAGAACTTGAAAGATAATGGCAATGAGCCAAGGGATCTATGGTATCTGTATGATAGAATGGAAAAATTACTTTAAGATATTTTGATAATATTATAAACCAATTTGATGCCTCAACCTCTAATTGGTCCTTCATGTATACTCCTAAGGATGACTACTTGATTGGGATTTGTGGTTTTTAGTCAGTAAGCTTTAGTTGCCACTGACTGCAGACTATATTTTTTTTAATCTATTGAAAAAGAAAAGATGTATATAATTTCCAAATCCTTTGAATTGACTGAACTCAAGGGCGCTGAGTTTTCTTCTGATGAAAAGACTTTACATTACAGTCTAGCATAAAGAAAAAGACCAAAAACAACCTTGCATACTACAATTTAATCAAACACTATACAAGGACAAACTACTTATATTAACATGGCTACTGAATGCTTTATAGTGAGAGGAATTTTCTTCATTACAAAATTTCACTCTTTTGGTAGGTACAATCTCTTATTTGCATTAAAAAATTGCCCAGGAAAACACTTTTGTTGGAGCAGTGACATTTGAAATAGTGTGTGATAAAACCCATCAGCTGACCCCCTTCCTGGGATAGGAAAGCCCAATAACAGCTTGCTCTGTTGATCCATCATTCTCTGGGGACTGACAGAGGTCATGGAGTGGTCAATCAGCAGTAGGGAGGTGAACCTGAGGCTTGTGAATGTGCTAATTCCATTCAATACCTCATATGGTTGCATAAACAGAGGTTTCTGCCTGTGTTGCTTATCTTGGGCATAGCCTACCAATCACATCGCTGCTGAAGATGCTCATAAAGCCTCCTCGTGGCATTTTCAGCTGTAAAGAAGTGCTTTCTATTCTCCACCCTCAGCTGATGGAACTTAAATATTTCAATCAGATAAAGCAGACAATCCTTCCATTGCTGGTTACAGACACCCTCAGATTTATAATGATTTAACATGTGGAAAATGCATCTCTCCGAGACAGTGATTTACACCCTTTTATCTTCAAGCTTCTGCACTGCACAGCTGAAACCATCTTCAGTAATTGTACCCACAAGTTTGATGCTATCAGTAAAGCCATGCATTTCTTTGACTGGAGATAGGTCTACCTTAACACTCTCTTCACCTTGAGTTGGGAGGGATCACCATGGGCTCTATGCCTAGGTTAAAGCATCAGTTAGAAGTGATTTTAACTTAAATAGGAACACCCCTATTAATATACCAGAGCAAGGAAGAAGGGGAAAATCATCTACTGAGATGCACCACCAAGTGGAAGGTTAGGAGCATGAGAACTTTGCTAGCCAGGATTTAAGACAACATTATGATTCTTTAAGTCAGCAACAAAATAAGCTCAGATAGGTGGGATAAACCTGGGGATCATAGGAGACAACGTAGCTCTTGGACTGATTTTACTGGCAGTATAGATAATATTACCTTCCTGCTGGAGATGCTAGCAAATATGCTGAACGCTGGAGCATGGAGATGAGGCATTCCTTCAGTCTTCTGTGCAGTCAAAAAGGCTCATCTCATCAATCCAAAAGAATGATCCTCCAGGGTAGGCAAATTTTCCCTCACATTATTATTCCATGGGTGGATGTTGTAAGAAATCATATTCAACTTCTTGTATTGTTTTCTTCCTCCTTAAATATAGCCTTTAAGATCTTGCTTGTGATGTAAAGGCACTAGCATCTGGACTAATTTATGCTCTTTTTTATATATTTTTTTATTTTTCTATCAATCCAGAACTCCTAATTGACATTTCATACTCCAGTCCCAAATCAACTTGGTAAGGATATAACTCAAAGGATCTGAGATAGAAATTGTGATATGGCAAATATTTTTGCTACACTAGGCAGTAAAGAGCACTGCCAGAAAACCATAGTTGTGAGATGCATGAGGTGATTCTGATGTCAAGCCCTGACACATTTTATCACTGGGTGAAGTGATTGTAAGGAGTGTCTGAGACATATGCTTCACATCACTTAACTGGACCTGGAATACGAGGAACTCAATTGATTATCTACTTTTTGCTAATTCCCATTAACTGCATTGAAAGCTTGAGATCGCTGAACAACATTCTTCATCATTAATTCACTTAAATCTACTGTGAGTGAAAATTACTGTAGATAGAAATTATTGATGGTTTGAGCTCTTAAGGAGGCAAATCTGCAGATCAAACAATGACAAAACCACTTCCATCATCTCTAAGATGCCCTCTATGCTGATATCCTGCATGAGTTGCTCTGTGAATGGTAGAAGAGAGTAGTCTGACTCTTAATGTTTAGGGTTAGGAAAGTTGCTGAAAGGATACAGATGTGTGGCTGTCATTATAAAGAATTTATGGGAAAAGAAAACAGAGAGTAGGAGGCTCACAAATTTTCATGAAAGAATTGAGTGTGTTGTTTGTTAGAATAGGAAGCACCCTTGTATTAAAATTGGAGGGCGGCACTTGAGTTACAATGAAAAAGTAAAACTAAGAAAATTCTGAAGTTGGATACTAATAAAGAGAGTGCAATATAAAGGGGGTGCTATGGTCAGTTAATTAGTTAATGGAGGTGTATAGATACCTAGGCATTGGAATGTAGAGGGAATAGGTGTATAGGGAAAAATATATTAAAGTGAGAAAGAATAAGTGCAAGTACATAAAATAGCATAGACATTTATACAGTTGTGGAAGTAAATGAAAGTAAGTGGCAGTATATGAAAGTAAGTGAAGGCAAAGGGTGACAAGGGAATGGGGTGTCAACTTGTTATTGTTGATATGTAAAAAGGAAAACTCATACATTCCTATAGAGATCAAACAAAGTTTTCATCCTTAGCATAAGCTCTGCAAACAAAAACTTGTGTGATATAGAGCTTCTTATGCTTCTAAGAATGGTTAATATCTATGTCGCCAAATCAGCCAAAAGCCTAGATGTACTTGGGTACACTTTGTTTCGAAATCGGAATTGGGTTTGAGTTCCCATTGATTTATCTTGGGAATGGTTTATTGCACACAAATTCATTTGAAATCATTCATGAACATACACAAGTGATTCTTGCTTGGTTGAGGCAATTTTGGGGTGTTTCCAACAAAGGCAACAATTTCATAAGAGTTAGAAAAACATTTCAACAAGCAGCTTAAGGAGGCAAGTGTAGAGGATCTATTCATGCCCACATATTTGTCATACAAAGACAAGGGGCATATGTTGTAGTTGGCCGAAAGTAATTAATCTTGTTTTAATCGGCCAAATAAATAAATAAATACTATTGTATGCAGCAAATGTTGAGTATTATGTGTTGTAATCGAGAGCTAAGTCCCCAACCATGGATTAGTTGTATCGGGTAGTTACCGACGGTTGGTGTCCTAAACCAACATTGGCAACTATATATGTCATAATTTACTTGTAGCCAGGGACAGCACCAACATATGTCATAATTTACTTGTAGTCAAGGACAGCACAGACTTTATGATATTGTACTTATTGCTATTCAATGAATGAGAATACTACTTGTCCTGTGCATATGCATTTGTGAGTACTTGATATGTGTATTCTTGTATGTTTCTATTCTCATTTACTCTATGTATTAGTCAAGTTACTTCTGTGAGCAAACATTTGGAGTCATTGCCGATACGAACCATGGCAATGCACCAAACACAAACGAGAATAATGGTGTCATAATGGGTCAACCAACCGACGAGCCTGTACAAGCCAACAAAGAAAGAGAAGATGCGTTGACAAAAGATCTCATAAACCTGTGAGATATCTCATTGAAGGAACACGTACAGAGGGAGGCTCTCGAGTGAGAGGTCCTTCAAGCAGCCATCTGGGATAGTCTCACCATGAATCCAAAGGTCGACCGCCTTCTCGATAGATTGCTAAGATTGATCACACAACACCACATCATACTCCAAGATCTTTAGGCAAACAAAGACCAAGAGCAAAGATGACAATAAATACTACAACGGTACAAAGAGTGAAACAAACGGGAGGAGGAAGAGCACAACACCAGTCGTAGGCGTACTCCCTGAAATTAATGCGCGCACAACCAAATAAAGACAAGAACCAAATCCCAAGTGATCAAGAATCATTAGAAGAATGGGTACAAAGATCCCTAAGAATAAAGGAACAAGAAGAAAGACGAAAGCGGTTGAGAAAAATCACCAAAGAAACAAACCAAAACCTTGCCGACGAAACACATCAACCATCTGTAGTGACAATATTGGACAACAAAGAAGAAAAAGACTATGAAATGAACTAAAAAAAGAAATCGAAAATAGCATACGCCATATCCGAGAGTTATCCATATCAGAGGAAGAATCAAGAATTGGAGGATCCGAATTGAAGACCCCTGGATAGAGGGAGTGCGAGAACGACCCCAAAGATACCCAGAGTGCAGAGGATGTTGAGAGTGGATGAGTGGAGGACTCGTACCTAGCTGTGAGTGCAAGAGAGGCACCAGAACGTACCAAGTGAAACAGTCCAAATAGGTCCAACGCACGGAGAGAACATCAGGGAAGGAAACCGGTGACTCCGCCAACCAGTCCGAGTGTGGAAAGGTAGATATTGCCAAAGTTCACGAGGAACGGGTCAAAGGATCTAGTGAGACACTATAAAACTTGTGAAACCATTTGGATAGCAAACAGGCATGAAGACAGAGATTGTTGGCTAAGAGCATTTCCAATGACTCTCAGACGCATAGCGATCGACTAGTATACAGAACTAGAGGCAACACACAAAGCCACATGGGAGGCACTAAAAAGAGCAATTCCAAGAAGAATCCAAGCTTTTGAGAGACGATAATGAGATAGTAGCCAAAATATACACCACGAAACAAGGAAAATATGAAAACATACAAGCTTAGAATCGTAGGCTCAAGGAATTGTTGGTAAAGTTGGAACACCAACCAACCGACGGACTGAAGAAGTGGTCGTTCATTGAAGGGCTAATTCCCTCATTGAGAAAGAAAATGAAGGTAGTACCTCCATCATCCTACACTAATGCTTACAATCAGGCAATTGACATCAAGAGAAAAATAAAACATTCTTTTGAGGAAAGAAAAGGATGGATGACAGCAAGAGTACAAAGGAGAGTAGCAATGAAGAATCAAAAACAGTCCAAGCCTTAAGGCGAGACATGATGAGAATGATGAAGGAACTAAAAAACGAAAAGGAAAATTCAAAAGAATCCAAAGAATTGTCGCGTATCGAATGCAAGACGGAAGGTCATACCAAGGCAAATTTCCCAAAGAAAATATTTTGTGACATTTTCCAAGTCGTGGGACGCTCTATTAAGAAGTGCCCATACAATTTGAAGACAAGAAGCACACAAGTGCTCTTTGCACAAGGGGAACAGTCAACCCCTCCAACCACGCCTCTGAAACCCCAAAATAATGCTAATGCATCCCTTGGAGGTTACCATAACAAAAGAGGCAACAACAATTGGTTCAACAACAATGGATCGAGAAGCAGAATACAGTACGATGCCAAACGTAGACCTATGATACAATGTCGAAAGTGCAACAAATGGGGTCACTTTGCCAGGGAATGCCAGAATAATCAAGGCACGAGAGGAAGACTATGCAAATGGTACGGATCAGGTGATCACGAAGATACCGAATACCCAAAACAGAAAGGGATAAACATGGTGGAAGTGGAGGATGAGGAGGTTCTAGCAATTACCAGAGCACAGATGAAGAAAGCCATTTACCTAGACCCTCATACAGAGAAAGAGAGACTCTGAGAGGCTAGGGCGGAAGTAGAACAAGCGATAGCCAAAGAACAAAGAACCTCCAATGAAGCAACCAATACATCACTGAAGTCAGAGTTAGAGAAGAACATACTACGGCAGGTGCTACATACAACCATACCTGTCAAGGTAACAAACCTTCTATAGAGTAGCAATTACCAATGTCATTGAAGACAATCAAACTGGTCAAGGAGGTCCAAGCGAGAGCATGACACAGCCGTCAATATAACAAGCCACGGACCCAATGCTACTCACAGTGAACATCAAGAGGAAGCTTGCCATCGTACAGATGGAAATCATGGGGAAGACACTCACAAACATCATCATCGACGAAGGCTCAGGAATATACATACTACCAAAGGAAACTTGGAAGTTCCTAGGGAAACCAACTCTCTAGCCACCAACATTTCACTTGGTAGGCGCCAACCAGCACGGCATCAAACCTCTTGGTACGCTGATGGCACAAAAAGTGACAATTGGCACACATCAATTCCTTTTGAACTTTGTTGTCATCCCACTACAGAAGGCGTATGATGCATTACTCAAGAGAGGGTGGTTGATCACCGCTAAGGCAGACCACAACTAGAAACAAAACACACTCTCAATCGAGAGCGACGGGGGGAAGTATGTTGTTAACTTGAAGAACCAAGCTATGAGAAAAGAATTGGCATCCTCCGAGTCAAAGATTGACGGAGGAGAATGAGATGCAGACTAAGGAAGAAGCTTATGGAACCCAATGACAAAGGGGTACTTGATCTCGAGAGTTGCTCAAAGGACGAGACGAGTTCTCTCAACGATATGTTTCATTGGCAGATGGAAGACTACAAGGTGTTCCATCCAGAGTGCAATATGCTACAGATCGGGGAGATTGAGGAAGAAGAAGATAAGGGCATGATCAGCGAGACGTTTTCAGCTGAGTACGGAAAATCAAAGAGGGAGTTGCAAAACTGGATGATACGCCAGCCCACAAGTTCGAACGAGATAAAATAATCAAGTACGAGGAACCAAAAATGAAAAAGGTCAATTTAGGGGATGAAGGCAAACAAAAGACAATGCTGGTCGGAGATGATTGGGACCCCGTACTGAAGGCGGCTACGTTCAAGATATTCATGAAGTACAAAGATGCATTTGCCTGGACATACAAAGACCTCAAGGGAATACTGCCGAAATTGTGCATACACAAGATCCCTCTCATACCAGAAGCACAAACTGTATGGAAGAGACCCTACAAAATGAATAAGAACTATGCTGCCAAGGTACTAGACGAGATTGAGAAAATGTTGGAAGCAAGTACCATTTTCAAAGTGTAAGTTAGTGATTGGGTGTCACCAATCATCATATCATTAAAGAAGGAATCTGAACAGATTCGGATATGTGTAGACTTTCAATATTTGAATGCAGTGACAATTAAGGACCCCTTCCCAATTGTAAGATACCTTTTAGGAGTGTAGAATTTTTGTGATTGTTAGGTTTGATAGTGTTAATGTTAGGACCAGATTTAACAGAAAGCAAAAAATGCAACACAAACACATGAAGACATGAACAATAGAACACATCATATATCCTGGGAAAACCCTCCTCATGAGGGAGAAAAACCCAGCCTCAAATATGTCTCTTGTATATTGAATGAAACAGCAGCAATCGGCTTACAACATAACCCACTGAATAATAGCACCTCTCCTAGATGCCAATAAATCAGCTTACAAGTCTCAACACCTCTCCTAGATGCCAATATACATAAGACTTCTGACCAATCTGCTCTTCAAAGGATAATAACCTGCTGTAAATAATCCCACTTCTTCTTGAAGAAGTGACTTGTTTTTATAGACAAAATAAGTCGCAAAACAAGTCCACACTTCAACCTAAATATAGGCAGATATGCAGCCACAAGAAGATGCACAAGGTGGCAGTTCATGAGTCTATTTAAGGAATACAAACAGAGATTCTCATGCATGTCAGTATGCAGATTCTCCTTCATGTCAGTTACACCTTGCATGTTGAATAAGACAATTTATGAGGTTGGCTAGCTGACACAACAATTTATTTAAGGAAGATTCTTCTGACACAAGAAGATACCTCCTGCAGCTATCAAAACATTAACACTCCCTCTTAGCTAGGGAGGTATCTTTTCAAATATCCATGTCATCAAAACATATGTGCACAAGTGTCCATCACAGAATCACTCAACGTGATGTCATCTCATCATGACATCCACCATGGCTACTCCAAGAGAATAGAACAAGGGCTTTTACCTCAAATTTCTCTAGCAGAAAAATGCACTAACAAGGGCTTACACCTCAAATTTCTCTCACAGAGAAAAATGCATTATCAAGGGCTTACACCTCAAATTTCTCTCACAGAGAAAGATGCATTAACAAGGGCTTGCACTCAAATCTCTCTCACAGAGAGAAATGCATTAACAAGGGCTAATACCTCAAATCTCTCTCACAGAGAGAAATGCATTAACAAGGGCTTGCACCTCAAATCTCTCTCACAGAGAGAAATGAGCACCTCAAAATGCATTAACAAGGGCTGATACCTCAAATTCCTCTTCTCAAAGGAAAATGCATTAACAAGGGCTTTCACCTCAAATTCCTCCGTCTCAGAGGAAAATGCATTAACAAGGGCTTTCACCTCAAATTCCTCCGTCTCAAAGGAAAATGCATTAACAAGGGCTTTCACCTCAAATTCCTCCGTCTCAAAGGAAAATGCATTAACAATAGATCTCCATGATGATGAAGCTCCCTCTGAAGCTCCAAGTACTTGCATCAACCTTCTAACCTCCTCATCCAAGGTTGCTTCTGATGAATTGTCAAACTCCCTCTAAATGTAAATTCCTCCTCTTCGAAGAAACTGATCTCAAAGATAACCTGAATAGGTTTCTCCTCTTCGAGAGATGTCTTCAGCCACCAACTTAGTCCCATGGCTACAAGCTATGACTCTATGCTTGATCATTTCTTCAGTTGGCATGAGTTCCTTACAGGATGACTCAAGTTCTTCTTCTCTAGGAAATCTCTCATCACCCTCTTGCTCCTCGATCCATCCTTTCCTTTAGGTCTGCTCATATGAGCATTAATTCTGCTCCTGAATGCTGACTTTGCTTAAAACAACAATTCCTTTTCACGTATCTCCTGGGGAGAAGTCCTATGCCAAATATATTTATGATGATGCTCTATAATCAGCAACCATACCAACTCATAGTGAATATGCAACTGCACAGGCTCAAACGTCTATCCTTCTTGAAGTGACTATAACCTACTTAACTCACATCAAACACAACAGCTAGTGGCCAAGATACAATAGACTTGATGTCTTGATTTACACAATCAGCAATAGGCTTAGTCAACCCAAATCTGATCAGGTCTTTTCAAAAAACCCGCTCTGATACCATGTTAGTGTTAGGACCAGATTTAACAGAAAGCAAAAAATGCAACACAAACACATGAAGACATGAACAATAGAACACATCATATATCCTGGGAAAACCCTCCTCATGAGGGAGAAAAACCCAGCCTCAAATATGTCTCTTGTATATTGAATGAAACAGCAGCAATCGGCTTACAACATAACCCACTGAATAATAGCACCTCTCCTAGATGCCAATAAATCAGCTTACAAGTCTCAACACCTCTCCTAGATGCCAATATACATAAGACTTCTGACCAATCTGCTCTTCAAAGGATAATAACCTGCTGTAAATAATCCCACTTCTTCTTGAAGAAGTGACTTGTTTTTATAGACAAAATAAGTCGCAAAACAAGTCCACACTTCAACCTAAATATAGGCAGATATGCAGCCACAAGAAGATGCACAAGGTGGCAGTTCATGAGTCTATTTAAGGAATACAAACAGAGATTCTCATGCATGTCAGTATGCAGATTCTCCTTCATGTCAGTTACACCTTGCATGTTGAATAAGACAATTTATGAGGTTGGCCAGCTGACACAACAATTTATTTAAGGAAGATTCTTCTGACACAAGAAGATACCTCCTGCAGCTATCAAAACATTAACAGATAGACGTTCCGTTTTATCAAATAGTGATAAACATTATGCATGAAAATAATGACATTCAATGGAAATGAACACCAAAATAAAAGTAGTTACTGGACACTTTCAGATTTCTTGCATTTCAGTGAACAGCAGTACATTTAGATCATTGCAACTATGGACAAATGTCTGTAAAAACATTATAATGTTAAGCTCTTCCCTCAAGACTCACTAAGCTAGATCTAGCATTACACAGTAACAGCAATAAGGTTGAAACAGCAGATTTAATGCCAATTTCTGAACACAATATGGTTTGAAATACATGTACAGCAGCTTCAGACTTGCTACAGCAGGTTATTATCTCTTTTCCCTAGCATTTTATAACATTGCAGACCAAGTAACTTCAGAATATATGATAGAATGTACCCAGACCTGGAAAGCACGCTGCCAGGAGTCACAGATGAACTCAAGCTGCTACAGGAAGGTCACAAAATGGCTGCAGACTACAGAAATCAGTCCCATATTCGCCCAGCACACGGGTTAAGGCTGTAGCGACCCTCATGGATGATAAATAGACTGGAAGCGAGCAAGAGTGGACCTTCTTCATACAGCGAATCACCTCTGAGATGTCACGCCTTTTAAAATAGGGGTCGTTTCAGTGTTTCAGTCCAGAAAGAAGTCTCCAGAAGGTGTACAAGGCTTGGCAACAGTGTCGCCCTACTCCAGTAATTACCACGCCCTTCTCTAATTTCTTAGAACTTTCCACTCTCGACATGTCCTTGCTCAGAATGGACCAATATCTCTGTGCCTAGGGTTTTAATATGCAACTCACCCTTTAGAGAAAGGACTCACAATAATCTGAAGGCAGTCGTTGAACCCAAGAAACTCAGTGAGGATTGATGCCTTTTAAGTATGATAAGAAGATTTTGACTAGGCCACAAAGCCATACTCAATGCATTTTGAAAATGTTGCTTTTCTCCAATTTTGTCTTTGAAAGAGACACAAAAAATTGCTTTATCACTCCTGTAGAAGATCTAAGTGACCTCCTCAACAATCCAACTAGGGTAAATTAGTCTCATTACCAAAACTGGTGCCCTAGGGTTTCCCTATCCCCAAGACCAAGAAGCTTCAAGAGCTCTCCAAATGAAAAATGAGAAATAAACGAGCATAAAGTAAAAATGAGCCTCCAAATGCCCTTTTATAATTCCCACTTTAAACTTCCACTCCAATAATATAAAGTGACTTTATAAAGTCTTCTTTTAATATTTCACTTAAAGTCACTTTATGAAATATTTACATTACCTTTTTAACTTTCACTTTTTCCATGAGGTAATATTAAATAATTAAATAAAAGAATTCCCTTAATTTTCCTTTAGCCTTCGAGAATTATAAAGGCTAAACTAGCATCCTAGATGATCACAGAGAAGGGGACATTACACCAACCCACTTCACCGACACAATCCTCAAGGTAGTGGCTGGACATGAAATGTACTCGTTCATGCACGAATTCTCTAGCTACAATAAGATAAGTATTGCAAAGGAAGACAAGCTAAAGACAACATTTGTAATCAAGGATGGGGTATACATGTACAATCGGATGTCGTTCGGATTGTGCAACGCTCTGGCGACATTTCAGAGAATCATCTTGCATATCTTTGACAAAATGTCCATTGGCAATTTCAAAGCATTCCTAGATAACTGGTCAATCTACAGTGACAAGGAGAAGCACCTGAGGGCATTAGGAGAGTGTATGGAGAGGTGTAGGGCAGCCCAACTAGCACTAAATCTGAAGAAATGTCGGTTCATGGTACCACAAGGAAAAAAATTAGGTCACATCGTCTATAAAGCCAAACTCAAGATAGACCCCAACAAGATAAGGGTAATTGTAGAGATGGACGCTCCGCAGAACATCGCTAGTATGAAATCATTTCTCGAACATGTCGGGTACTATAGAAGGTTTATTAAGAATTTTTCCCAAATCTCCTAGCCATTAGACATACTCACCAAGAAGGGACAACCATTTGTGTGGACGAAAGACCATGTGCATGTTGATGCTTCTAATTACACAATCGGAGCAACACTGGCGCAAGTAGGAATGCAAGGGTTGGACCACCCCAGTGTTTTTGCAAGTCGGTTGTTGTCAAAGGCAGAAAAGAATTATAGTACGATAGAGAGGGAAGCTCTCAAAATGGTGTGAACGGTGCAAAAATTTAGACATTATTTGTTGCTAATACCCTTCACATTCTACGTTGACCATCAAACTCTAATGTACTTGGTCAACAAACCCATCATTCAAGGAAGAGTAAGTTGATGGCTTCTGTTGTTGCAAGAATTTACATTCTCTATAATTGTACGTCCAAGGAAGAGTCATGTCACCTGTAATGTCCCCATTTTAGCCATACGCTCTTTTGTGATTGATAGCCTATTTCTAAAAGCCTGTAGACTAATCAGAAGTGGAAATTAGGGTTTCCTATTTTGTAGAAGGTTTTTGATGCATTTTTGAAGGTTTGCATGTAAGAGTTTTTGATGCATGTCTGGTGAAGCTTTCTAGGTTTTTGGAGAGCTTCGAAATGGTGTAACATGCATCTCCATCTAACAACCTTTCTAGGCACTTACTATTTTTAGCTTGCATGTTGGAGTTTCGAGATTTGGTTTGCCGATTCTTTTTGGGTTTACAGAGAGCTTCGTAGTGATATGGCAAGCAAATGCAGTGGGCAACTTTCCTAAATTTACTATTTCTAGTAAGTTCTATTATTGGAAATTGTCCAATGTGTTTCCACTTCAAGCAAAGCAAATGAGTATTTGTGGTTTTTGGCTTTTCAGGTGCATTTTGGGGGATTAAATTATTTGAGTCATTAAATATTATATTTCCATGTCGGCCCCTTGGCCTAGAGATTATGACTTAATGTTGTTTTAAAATGTGGTCTTGGAGGGTGGATGCCACATTATGAGGAGATTAAATATTTTAATGTTCATTATGTCTCCTCAAGACTTTTAGGGAAGAGGTGAATTAAATGTTTTAAAGATTAAAATATTTCAAAAGGGAAATGGGGCATCCCTTTTGGAGGGAAATGTTGGAAGCTGAATGGTCACCTCAAGTTCTTTATAAGCAGGCCTTTGCTCATTCATTATTCATTCATTATCTATCATATCAAATTGTTGCTAGAATGGCTTCAGGTTTATGGCTTCGAGGAATGCATACCTCCTAGCAAGAATTCAAGGATTCAGTTTCGTGTTTGGAAGATAACACCTAACTGGATAAGAGGCTGCTTCTCATCCAGAGTTAGTAGATTGAGCATCATTTTTGATGATTTTGTTTGTTTTCAGGTTGTTGGTCAATGTGTGGCTGAAGGAGATTTTCATTCATAAATCATTGAGTGATTTTGTTTTGCTTATGGGTATTGGCTCAATTCCTTTCTATGCTATAGGCGCCCCTTTTTGCTAAATTTCAGATTTTATTTCAAAGCATTGAATTTACTAGGAAGGTCACCCTTCTCCACGGGTCGTACCTTCTCTCTCTAACAGCATTGGGAGTTGTGCCTTGCATTTTATGGTGTTTTTGAGTGGTTTATCCTTCGCTGGTTGGTCGCCTTGCTTCTAGTGATTATATGCTTTAAATTTTAGGTGATTTGGTGAAGTTCCAAAGTAGATATGAGCATTTGAGTGATTGCATAGTTTGCTGGTCCTTATATCAGACCTGGACATTTCCATTTCATGCTATGTTTCCTTGGTATTTCTATTCATATTTGTAATTGGAGATATAGTGTGAACTTTGCAGTGAGTTTAGAGCAGATTCTATTGAGAAATCATTGTAATAAGCACATTGAAATTGTTGGTTTTAGTAGTATTGAATCAGCCTCTTTATATTTCAATTGTATCTTCTTATTTCACCCACTGAATAAGTGGAGAATCCCCACTGCTTAAGTGGATGCTTGCTGTTAGCAGATGATTTGCTCTTTCATTGTAATAATTTCCCCCCACTGAATAAGTGGTAGTGCAGAATTTTTCATGGTCGGATCACCGCTTGCACTTTCATTTCGAACTTTGTAATTCAGTTCATTTTATTGCTAACGATCCCATCACCATGTGCTATCACCTTGCCTTCGATAGGATCTCAGTGAACATTCTTGGTGAAAGTTACTTTCAAGCTGATTATCTTTAGAGCTAACGCTAATCATTGGTGATTGTGTTGGATTTGCTGTCAAAAAATTGGAAAAAAACTAAGGGGCATATTTCAGTGGTATCAAAACCAAGATCCTACCATCCTGTGAAAACACAGAGCTCAGTTGTCACATGAGTGATAGAGAAATCAGATTCTACACTAGAAGTTAGAACTGAGTTTAGTTTCGACTTTCAGAAGTTATGAAGATGCTACATTTTCTGAAGTTCAGGAACCATGAGAAATTAGATTTGATTATGGCTTTTGAAGAAGAAAGGAGTTTGGCAAGGTCACTTTCCATTGCAGGTACAAGGCTCAATGAAGAATGACAAACAAGAGGTGAAGAAGTGAGAATATTGACTGAGTTGGAACATTGTTTGAACCAAGTCCAGCAGTCACCTACTGATTTGTTGAAGAAGGCATTATCTCCTGCAATGACCTCTTTGATTCACCCCTATTGGATAGGGCATCCAGATGAAGATATAAGTTTGTTGGTTACTTCATGTTTTAGTGAAGTTATGAGAATTCTAGCACCCTTGATGCCTTATGATGATGAAACCATGAAGAAGATTTTTGTAGAAAGTTTCCAAGAACTTGATGAAACCAGTACCAGTCAATTTCCCAAAAGAGTTGCTAACTTAAAGACATTTTCAGATCTTAGGACAAGTAACTTGCTAATAGACTTGGAAATGCAAAATCAGATTTATCACTTGTTCTACTACCTTTTCAAATCCACTTGGAGTGAACAAAAAGAGAGTGTTATTGCAGCCATTAAGAATATTCTTTTTCTCACTATTAAAGAGGTTGATGAAATTCCACCTAATGTCCAATCTCTCCTTTTGGATGTATATGAATGTGAAGAAAAGATTTCTCCTATTGCTAAAATGTTGTTTAATGAATTGTTTAATCAATGTGAGGAGAAACTGAAGCCCCTTTTGATGAAGTCAGTTTAGAATAATGTGGAGATTTATTTTGCCGAAGAAAAGAATGAAATTTGGGATCCCGTGGTTTTTGTAGCAGAATCTCAAGAAGAATCAATAAATATGCATTTGACTATGCATTCAACAGAAGAGTGTCAAGAGGCAACCAAAGTTTCGGAAGAGCATGAAGACTATCAAATTGGCTCACTTGAGTTTTCAGAAAAAGAGCATGTTGAAATGGAGAGAGGTGAACCCACAGAGCTGCTGTATGAAAAAGAAGATTTCATTAATCAAGAGGAATGTATGGTAGACCTTCAGAATGATTTATTTGAAGGAAATGCAGCTAATGAAGAGTTTGAGATCATTGAAAATTTCAAAACAGCAACTAAGTTGGAGCATGTACATCATTTTGTTGATGATAACTCAGAATATGAGTGGGATTTTCCCATGCTAAAATTACTTCAGAATGACTTTGGGGCAGATTTTGTTGAGATAGGTGTTCCTAATGATAGAGCTAATTATTGTTATAACTCCAGTGTGTTTGGATTAGATCTCTCTAAAGCTGATGTATTGAAGAAACCAACCATTCATAGAGAGCTTGTTGGGCATATTTATTCAGAACAAAATCAAATATTCATGAGACCATGGGATCCAGGTGTTTTGACACTGAAATGCTTAGGGAAGCAAGTAATGGAATTTTTTGATGATTCATTGCTTCAAGATATTGCCGACAAGCCTTCTATTTAGGAATTATGCAGTGAAAAGGTTAGAAAGGAAGCTGATTTTGAAAATCAGGTCAATGAAAACAAATCAGAAAAAGTTGATGTCTGATGAGCAAAGCTTCTTTGCTGATTGTGATCAAGGGCCTAAAGAGCTGCAAGTTTTGAAGGATAAATTAATGGTTTCAGAAGAGAAAATTGTTAAAGCGTTATCAAGATTTGATAGCACACACAATTTTATTGAAGAACTCTACTGGAAGTTTCAGTTTGAAGAGAGGCAAAATGGAGTTAAGGATGGAGACACTCTTTCCAGGATGCAATCCATCAAAGAAGCATTGGAATCAATAAAGATAGATTATTTGCATTTGCTCTCAGATAGGGATAATGCCATTAAGTTTGCAGAGGAGACCTATGATGCCTACCAAGAGAAGGAGAAAGAGGTCGATGGGCTTTGCCTTGATCTTATCTTAGCTCATCACTCTTTATGCAAAGCAGAAAATCAATCACCTATTGAAGCCACACTTAAAGAACAAGAAGCTAATATAAGGATTATGGAGATCAAGCAAATAGTTGAAGGATTAAATGAACTCCATAAGGATGAAACATTGCAAAATACCAAGGAGATTCAATATGTTGATGGTGATTGGAAGGTACATCAAGAATGTGCACACTTGAGTTGGGAAGAGAAATTACCACAAGGAAAAGTTTGCAGCCATGAGATGGATGTTATGACTGGTAATGTATGTGGTTTTCAGCATGTTACACTTTGTGCATCGGCAACTAATAATGGACATCCACAAGTTGAAGAAGATGTGCATGAACTCTATGAAGACACGAACAAAAGGGATGAAGAAAATATTGTTTTTATGATTGTGAACAACAGTCCATTATCTTCACATGATTTGGTTAATCACAGTGTTCCACGGAAACGCATTTCCCCCCCTATCTGGACGTGTTTCGAACACTGGGACGTTTCGGAGACGGGGAAATGGGTACGTGATGTTTCTCGCCGTCCCGCCACCGCCACCGATGCTCCACTGGAGACGTCTTCAAGTTTCCTTGAGAGACATCTCCACGTCTCCAAGTCTCACCTAGGCGTTTCTCGGGAGGCGGGGAGACGCCTAGCCGTCTCTCGTTGACCCCCACGTCTATGGGCGAATTTAACTTAAAAATTAAAAATAAATTTTGTTTTTTTAATGTTTTGGGGTAACCCTAATTTGGCGTGGGCCCCACCCCTTCCTCCAAAACAACACAAAACCATTTAATTTTATCATTTGAGTCACATTTTTAAAGACTGGTTTTTTTTGCAGCCAGCTGAAGAGGAGGAAAAATAGTGAAGAAGTCTGATCGAAGGAGTGAAAAAAGTAATTGCAAGTGTGATAGGAGTGAGAAGGAGCAAGAAGAAGAGGAGGAAGAGGATTCTATTGCATTTTGGAGAGATTTTTCAAGCACAAGGTAGGGTTTTTCAAGTTTTTTTCAGATTTCTTGTTGTTTTTGTTTTATTTTTTGAGTTTAAACTTTTCTTTTTTTCTTATTCATCTTAAAGACTCAAAATCAAATCTGATGTTGAATCTTGAGGGAAAAATGATGAAGATGAATGAATCATTCATCATTTTTCCCTCAAGATTCAACATCAGATTTGATTTTGAGTCTTTAAGATGAATAAGAAAAAAAGAAAAGTATTCATCTCAAAATCAGATTTGATGTTGAATCTTGAGGGAAAAATGATGAATGATCCATTCATCTTGGGGAAAGGTATTGGATGATCCATTCATCTTCATCATTTTTCCCTCAAGATTCAACATCAAATTTTATTATTTAATATTTTTATTTTTATTTTTAAATAATATAAAAAATTTAAATTATAAATTGTAAATTTTGATTTCAAAATTAAATTTTCAAATTTGTATTTCAATTTGTTAAACTAGGCTGATTTTATTTTAATTTTGTGAAATGCAGACACTTTCACAATGAGCACCCAAGACATGAGAGGGGATGACATGGAAATCCATTCTCATAGTGAACATGATTCAGATTTTGAACCTAAGAATGAGGGGGATGACCATGGGGCTGATCCTGCAGCCCAATCTAGTTCCATGGCGAGTGCACCAGCTAGTACAGGTTGCCCTTCAGAGTTGTTGGCAAAGTATGTTAGGGGTCCTTTTGATCCAAAGTCTCCTCTCAAACAGTTTGCTACAAGAATACAAGGCACATCACATTCAGGTGGGGGAACAAGGAAGTGGAAGTGCAACATTTGTGAGACTGAATGGTTTGGTAACATTACTAGAGTGAATGCACACTTTCTTTTCTGGACAGGAAAAGGTGTGGAGCCTTATAGGTTTTTGAAGGATCCTAAAAATATACATTATAGAATGGATTTTAACAAGCTTTGGGGCATTCCAGAGGACACAAATATTTCAGTCCCTACTACTTTGACTACTAGGGCAGCGCTTCAGCAAGTCCATCATGCACCACATACTTCTCCTCATGCTTCGCAGACAAAAGGAATGATGTTTGGATCTTCATCCACTTCCACTTCTAGTGCCGCTAGGGGGACAGTCTCGCAAGGAAACGCAAGTTGCAGATATCGCAGAGTAACCCCATAGCTGATATGTTTAATGTGTAGCTGAGAGATGAGATAGATGAATCCATTGGCAAGTTCTTCTCTGCCAATGGCATTCCATTTCATGTTACACAGTCTCCTTATTATAGGCAGATAATGGCTATGGTGACAAAGGGAGGAACATCATATGTGCCACCAGGTGAGACGAAAATGAGGACCTCGATCTTGGATAAGTGCTATTCCAAGATCAATATTTTGATGGAGAAGATGAAGGCATATTGGGTGGCATCTGGGTGCAGCATAGTTATGGATGGGTGGACGGACATTAGCCATCGTCCACTCATCATCATGGTCACATGTGCAGAGG
>VDFB02063611.1:0-18362 GCA_007258455.2 Sequoia sempervirens | reverse complement strand
AATGAAAGTTGCACCACTTTGCAACTTTAATTCCTTGAAGATTGCAATGGCTTTGCGTAGTTGGCTCGATTCCTGCGTGGCGAAACAAAGTTTGGTTTCGCTTCACCAAGTCAATACCGTCCCTTGAATTCTTAGGAAGTAGATTAGAACTTCTGACCCCTTGTCTCTTTTTTCAGTTTGTTTGATCTGCAACCCAAATAAAAGAGCTTCATTGTCCAAACCTTCATTGTGAATTGAAAAAAATCAATGCTTTAGGTGTGATAAGTTTGGTCACTTTTCCAAACATTGTTCAGATAGACCTAAGCATCAAGCCTCCGTTGCAAATGTAGATGATGTCTCTCCATAGAAGAATGAAGATCCTTGTTACCATGCAATATAATAAGATCCTTGAAGCCTTATGCTTACAATAATTATAAGATCAATATAAGAAGAGCCTTGTTACTATGCAATATAATAAGATCCTTGACTTACTGATGCTTTACTTTTTTCATGATATTATAGAACATTTTTATGGGTTGTTGGAAAGTCCTCCCTTGGGCTACTAAGTTTGGTTACAATTGATTCATCCAAGTTATTAATCTCTATCTTGTTCTTATTAGATATAGTCCTCCTTTAATATGTTTTATACTGGACTCCAATTGAAGTAGATTATTATATTGTATGAAGCAGAGATTCATTTTCATGCCACATTGTACTATACCATATACGCTGCATTTTGAATAATGTTTTAGTCAAATTTGAAAGTAGTAACCGGGTAATGAAATAAATAAAGGAAAGATTGCAAATTATGCTCGCTTTTACTTGCTCCTCTTGTTCAACCTGATAGTGAGTGACTAATTTGTGTGCTCTTGTGTTCTTGTGATTTTGTTTTTGCATGGGTTAATTAATTTAATTTGAAAGTCTGGGTATGTGTTAGCCTAGGTCTATGCTTTATCAACGTTAAGTGGCAGAAGGAGAGGTCTTTTATAGAGCATCAGCCAAAACATGCACCTAATTGGAATGTGAGTTAGCGACATGAGGCTTTTGAAAGTGTGCCTAGCAGTCATGAAGCAGTGAGCAGCAGGTAAAAATGGTGCCTGGGAGGATCTAAAATGATGTTTTGAGTGGCATGATGGATGAGAATAGGCACCTAGACTAACAAGACTAACTGAAATTGGTGCCTAACATTTATTTGACTGAGCTAAAAGGCAAGTACATCAAGGATAGGTGCTTGGAGTGGATGTTTATGCAATGTGAAGCAATGGTTTGAGTTTGAAAGATGTGTAATGCAATGTAATCAATAATATGAATAGATTTTTAATTATTAGTTATGTATTGTGAAGTAATTGCATAATTACTTATGTTGACTTTGTAAAAACTATATTGTAATTAAATTTTTTTCATCTATCAGCATCTAGTTGTTACTTATGCAATGTGAGGTAATGCTTTGAGTTTGAAAGATGTGCAATGCAATGTAATCAGCAATATGAATAAACTACATAATATAACCATTCTTTTTATGCTATTGTACATCAAGATATTTAACCATTACTCACTTGATTAAAATTTCAAAGAGTTTAATTATGCACATGAGGAGGCAATTAAATTTTGATTGTGACCTTCTATATATGAAATTATCCAATAATCAAGTGTATGTCCATATACAAAATGGCATCAACGCCAACTCAAACAAAATTTTACAATATGTGGCATATGCCATCTCGGTAACTATTCAATATTTACATGCCAAAATGTCTATCTCATTCTAAACTACTGGTGGATCATCAAAATGGAGCCTCTTTGAAGCACTCATTGCCTCTGAAGGTAGCTGCACAAGAAAAGTCAAACCACAATTGAGATTAGTTATACTATATAATTTAAAATTGAATAATTAACATCAAAATCAATATACATTAAATTATAATTGAACTTTAAAATTGTAATCTTGATTACCTGAAATATCCATCTCTTCAAAGGGTCAGAAGTTCTATAATATGCCCCTCTCAAAGAACCGACCAAACCATCTTTTGTAATTTCAATCTATATAGGTGAACAAAAATATAAAACTAATCCAAGTTAGCATACAATTGCCAGTAATAGGAACATATAAATACCAAACACAAAATAAAATGAACACATAGTTTAGGTTGATCTTTTTCTTTATCTCCTTTAGGTGTTTCGACACCTCCTCCTTGAGGTGCTTCAACACCTACTCCTTCAAGTGTTCCAATACGCTCGCCGGGTGTTGTGGCCCTTGTCAACAAAGGACGATAGCTCATAATTTACATAAAAATGACAAGTACATATGAAACTACCAATCTATGTCAATGTATGTATAATCAATATAAGATCTTAAAATTCTTAATTCAATCAAATTTGAGTTCAATTACCTTGCCCTTATCAACCATTACACTTCCATAATCTGTGCAAGGCTGCACCTCGCTCGCAGAAGGTATTTCCTACAATAGGAAAATAAGATAAACATATAAGTTATTATATAATTTCATTTTAATGACAATTCAAAGGACAAGAAAGTATACAATAAATAAATGTAAATGAATGAGTGCCAAAAATATATACTGTGTGCATGTCCAGGCCAAATGAAATGGCCCTCAAGGTGCTATCCATCACATTTGTCAGCTCCTCCTCAGACATCAACTGTTAAATAGACCATGTAAATAAATATTAGTACATTATACTATCTCTTATTAATATTCATTTAAAAACAAATGCAAGTTATAAATTCACAACTTAAATTTTACCTGTGTCATGCCTCCAATGTCCCCCTCTCTAGCAGGAGAGGACTCTGTATGGTGTGCTCCACTCCCCTGCGTCTGATCTATAATATCCACATCGTGGAAGTCATAATCGGAAGTGTCTATGGGATGCTCAACAGGCTCTACAAGAGGACCTAAGCATATTTGGCAGCACATGGAGCAAGTATGTGGTACACAAATATTTGGACCTGATGAGGATGATGTAACAGCACTCGAGCCATCACCAACATCACCAGAATGTGGCTGAGCTACTACAGAAGAATGTGAAACCAAAAGACCACTCAAAGAGTGAATAGCGTGGATAGTTTGTGTGGCCGCATCCTGCATAATATCTGGATGGTATACTGGAGGTGGCAGAGGAAGGCGAGGGAGGGGAACATGTGGGCAGGGTATTACTCTAACTGCCCCTTCTCTATCCTGGGGCATACCTCCACCAACGCCTTGGAAGGGTCTAATGTCAAAGTAATTGACATGATGCCCTAACACAAACTTAACATATAATTTTTTTATAAAGTAAAATGGTACATCCAAATTGTTGTTCAGTGGTTTCAAAAAAACCATACACCAACGATCCCAAAAGTTTTCTACAATGTCTCTATGAGTGCACCATTTTATAGAAAGTTTTGTTTTATTAACATTAACTGGCAAACCAGTGCGAGGGTTAACAAATAAAGAGGCTATTTGGGCTTTGGTTATTCCAAGATCTTTCACATCATCATAGGACAATCCACATGCATAATATTCTCTCATATTTTCTCACCATGAATGAAAGGCATTATGTTGTGAGGAGAGGGTTTCTATATTTTTAATTATTTCATTCATTGTGTTTGACATCGAAGATAATCGAGGGACTCTCGTATAAACTTCAGAAATGCCCCTTAATTGTTGCAATTTTTTAGAAATTAATTCTTGAATTGATGGCTGTGGAGGTGGTGGAGGTGGTGGGGCAGCCATATTATGAATAAAATTAAAACAAGTCTAATTAAAAATTAGACAATATAAAGGAAAATATTATAAAAGACCTAGTTTTTAAAATCCAACAAACCCCTAGTTTTTAACAAATCTATAAAATTCTCTAATTTTTAATCCAAATACATAAAAACACTATTTTAAATCAAAATCCATTACAAATTGTTAATTTTCATCAAAATCCATTACAAACATTCAATTTTCATCCAAAATCTTTAAATTCAATTTTTCATAAAAATCTATCAAAATATTTTTGAAAAAAATCCTTCAAATTAACAAATCTAATTAGAAGTTAGAGAAAAATCAATAATCTAACCTTTTGAAGATGGATTTGCACCAAATCGGATATCTGATTTGAAATAAACTTTTGACTGTGCGCCCGCCGCGGTTAACCAGTTGTGTGAAATGAGAATGAGTTTTAATCGGGCCGATATTGAATATATATGTTGTCACAAATCGGATATCCGATTTGGAAATCTAGGTTTGGGTTTTGCTTTGGTAGTGTGTACTGACACCCAAGCCACATAAAGTCAACTCGGCATTTTCGCATTTTTGAATCGATGAAACATGTTATTTTTTCTCCATTGCCACTTTTTGGCATACCATGATCTGCACATGCCCTTTTTCATTTATGAGGCCATCATTCACCTAAAACCTATCATTCCACTCCAAAATCCTAACACCATCCAAACCATATAAATCATCCCACTCCAATCCCCTGAACCTCATGAATCCCCCATCCCTCCATCCACACAATTCAAGAAGTATATAAAACACCCCTCCTAAATTGCACCATCCACACAAATTTAAATATTCCAAGAGCTTCTCCTAAAGCATACCAAAACATACCTCCATACAAATCAAGATCCTACCATTCCATCTAATTCATTTCATGATCCCTTATCACCTCCTACACAAACCATCCCAACACCATCAACTTATCCTCTTTATCCTCTTACCTTTACCTATGGTGGTTATCTTGTAGGAAAGGAATAACTAATATACACCACCCATCTCCCTCCACCTAAAAATGGACATGTGTCTTTCTTCTAAAATAACCAACATCATATTATAAATCAAATTCCCAAGAAAATTAACTATCAAGGAAGTATTAGGCCTTTATGAGCAAGGTATCTTAGATCCAATCCATATCAAAGAAAATACACATTCACAAAGTATTGGTTATACATCCCAAGGTACCCAATCCAAACATGTCGATACAACCTTTATACAACCTAAGATGGCTTCTTTCCAAACTATAATAGGTGTCTCCCATCCTTCCTCCAAAAAAAATATTTTCATCCCCCTCCTCCATCATACCAACCCAAAATTACTATCACTATCCCTCAAACCTCTAAGTCCATTTTGGGTCTCTATGTCCCATAATCCACCATCACATATCCTCCACCTAATAAATCCATTTTGGGAACTTATATCCCAAAATCACATCCTTAATCTCATCTTACTCACCCCTCATATGTCAATCCCCTAGCCCTATCACCAACCATAAACATCACACTCCTAAAATCCCCAATCATGATCCACAAGGCACACATTTTTAAACCCCATAAAACATCCCACCTCCATCACTCCATCCATATTCTCTCCACATCATCCATCTTGCACCAATACCATTTCTATTGGGAACAATTTGGATACCAAATCAAAAATGCATAAATCCAAACATCGACCAAAATTTAATGATTTCCATGTCCTCTCAAAATGACATGCTGAAATAAACCAAGATTTGATCTCAAATCCAAATAAATTCTCAAGTCCATAAGGCCCCCCAAGACAAAAGCAAAAACCATGTGGATCCCAAAGCAATAAGTTGCAATACATCCAAAAGAAAAATAAAAAATGGAATTCAAAGTTGTTAATCCATGAGCTAAGCATCTTCATCCTCCATCTCCTAATTCTCTTTTGGGTCCCTATTTCATAAAATCCATTGTCATATGCAATCCATCATCCCCAACTCATACATCCACTTCTCATCCAATCCTAACACTCATCATGGCATGTGCCAATGTTGGTCTTGATAACATTCCTCCATAACACTTCCATCCCATCCTTCCATCCACACACATTCCAACACCTCATCCCTTATCCCACGTGTCTCCCCCATAAAATCCCTTCAATCCATGCCTTTTTCATAATCCACCCATTTTAACAAGGTTCTAACAACATGCAATAGTCACTTCCAAATGGGTTTCTATCACCTCGGTATGGAAATAAATGACTGAATCATCCATCTTCCTCCCTACTCCTCCATCAACATCCCCATCTACCTAATATTTCCTCTCCCATCCTCATCCACCTAATCCTTCCTCCTCCCATCCTACATCCAAAAACTTCCCCAAAATTCAAAAATCAAACAATCCAAATAAAAATAGTAAAGATAAAATCATACAATGGTGGAAACTTAGAAAACAGGTGCCTTAGGAAAGTACCATGATGAAAACCTAGCACATAAGTGTCATGTGTAAATCCCCCTATCCATTTTCTCTCTACACTTGGGTTCAATTCTATCCTAGCTACATATCCATAATCTCCTCCATCTCATCCTCCTATCCTACCCATTAAATCCTATATATTCCAATTCCTATATCCTCCTTTTGATCTTGATAAAGACAAGGGCAACTATTTTTACATGCTTTGGACACCTCTTGACATATATTCCCCATTTCACATTTCATCCCTATCCTCTTGTTCTTCAATACTTTCTCCCCTCCAATCCATCCATCTTATCCACCCATAATATTGATGCTCACTATACTCATGCCTCCCACCATCTAATCCTTCCACACACCTTCATATCCCTTACACTCCCATCATCCTATCATGAGCATCCTAATGTGTCATCATATATGACATATATAGAGTGAAGAATCTTATCCTTTTGTGATGTATCCCTTAGAGATCACATTTGAACCCTCCTTCCGTCCAATAATTCCTCACATCCACTATCTAAAACCTTCATCCCATAATCCTTACATCCCCCAATCCTTATCTCCCTATCCTTCATCCATCAATCCCTCTTACCAATTCATCATCTCATCCCATGATCGCTCGTCATTGATATCTAGCTATAGGCTACCCACCCACAATCCAATTCCATCTACCCCATCAATACATTGCTCCCATGTAATCCAAATGCTCCTCACAATCCAAATCACAAGTATATCCTAATCAATAAAATCCATCTATGCAATCTAATGAAAAGCATCCAATCACATCTTTGTTCTTGTTCCTATCCTTGTTGCAAGCCTTGATGCAAATCAAATCATCATCATTGAGACGTGCCCTTCCCAATCCTTGCATTTTATTGGGATATATTATTCCCACATCAACAACACTCCATCCATCATCAATCAATCTTGGTATTTCAACTTGACCAGGACAACATCATGTTTTTCTTTAAATCATTTTGTGCATACTTTCTTACTTGTTTGAGTGCATTATCATTTGTCTCAAGTATCTATATCAATCCTTGTAACCTACCTTCCACATCAATGTCATGGTCTTCCATATCATGGTACTATATAGGATATGGTTTCTTGTGACTTATTTTCTATGCATAGGACACATTGTTACCCTAGTTCATTATACCTTGTGCATAATGTCCACTATTAGATCAAATAAAGAGTGCTCAATCTAATACAACATAAAAACACATTTCATCCCTCCCTCTTCTTCATTCCATTATCTCTTCATCCTCCCATCACCTATCCCTTAACCTCCTCTATTCATCATCTTGCATCCTCTTCCCTTATCTACCTTGCATATTTTCATCAATTTCAAGAGCACACTAGTGTTCTATCAAACCCATCTATCCTCTTGAGGGGGGCATCATCATCCTCATTCTCACTATCATTAACTTCCATCATAGTCACTCCTTCAAATGATTGGGGCATCTTCCTTAATCTAACCATTTTCTTCCAAGTGTTATTTTTTAATCTTTTTTGAAATGATGCTCCTTTGTAACACCATAACAAAAAAGGGAAAAATGTAGACACCTAAAATTGATCATCACCATTACCTAACTATTTCCTTTATAATTGATTGAATACAACTATTTGTAAGGAAATCCTATGGATGCGGAAAAAACTTTCCTAAAGTCAAAACTCAGACAAGAATGTAGATGTCTTTAAATTTTACAATTACAATTCATTAGGATTCACATGAAAAGAATAACAGAAAAGAGAAGTAAACTCAAACACAATTGAGACCAAATTTATGTGGAAAAACCCTTATGGGAGAAAAATACACCACACCAAAGAAAATCACTTGTATTACAGTAATTGAATTACATACAAGCTACAGACTCTCCTTTTAGATGTCAATATTACAACAACTATGTTTCCTTGATCAACCTTGTACAGAACAACACTGTTACAATGTTTTCAACACAGCATACAATGAAATTCACTAACATACCATTCGATCATCCAACCATCGAACTCTTGAACCTTTGAACCTATTCACAGTTATAGATGTTACAATGTATAGCAACAACCATGAATCACTTCATTCTATGTACAATCGATTCAATTCAACTTCCTCCTGTAAAACAACCGTCGAACTTCCCAGGAATTCAAATGGCCACCTTCCAATTCAACAACATCCTCCACTTAATGGCTTACATCTCAACAATCCACCAAGTTCGTGCTCTTCACTTTACACCGTGCTACCGTTGTGCACTCAATAGGCTCCTGCGGGGTGGCAGTTTACCGTGCTACCTCTAGACAAGTCAAAAACTCTCAAGGTATGGCAGTAACTGCTCTACTACTAGACTGTTTACAAGCCTTTGTGGTATGGTGGTTTACCCCACACTACCGTTGCACATCCGGTGAACTCTTGTGGTATGGCAGTAACCGCACTACCGCTCCTCAGTGTAAAGACACCTGCGGTATGGCGGTATCCACCGCACTATCGTTCGACAGCTGAGAGGCTCCCCAAGTATGGTGGTAACCACGCTACCATTCCTCTCTCTCAATCACCTAGTTGTATAGAGGTAAAAGCATAAAAAAAACACTTATGAATTCTTTGCTACTCAGTGACAGAACCAGGGTTATACCAGTGAGTTTGAGACACATATTCTCAACAATCTCCCACTTGATGAAGAACTCACTGAACCCTTTTCAATACCTGAAGTCATTGAATATTTTGGACCCCAAGGCCCATTGAATTTTTGTACCATCTGAACTTAACCATGCTCAATAGCTTTGTCGATTCATCAGCAACATTCTTTAGAGTATCCACCTTTTCCAAACAAACTTTTCCATCCTCCACCGTATCTCGTACAAAATGGTACTGCACATCAATATGTTTCACTCTGGCATGGAAAGTAGGATCTTTCACCAAACAAATGGCACTCTAACTATCACAACAAATAATAATTTTCCCTTCATCAAAACCAATATCAAAATATAATCTCCTAAGCCAAATGGCTTCCTTCTAGGCATGAGTTTCTGCCATATACTTAGCCTCAGTAGTAGATAAAGTGACTACAACCTGTCACTTTCTCATCCAACTAACTACACACCATTCATCATGAAACTATATCCACTGGTGGATCTTCTGTTGTCAATGTCCCCTGCCCAATCAGAATCCACATACCCATGAATGCTAAGAGTCCTCTATGATTCAACTAAATTACCATGGTAACACAAAGCATATTCTGAAGTGTCCTTCAGATATCTAAACACTCTTTTCATAGCATCCCAATGTGTCCTTCCTAGATTAGCCATAAATCGACTAAGTACTCCCACTACTTGGGAAATTTTTGGCCTTGTACAGACCATTGCATACATTAAACTGCCAATTGTACTAGCATAAGGTACTTTGGTCATGTCCTCCATCTCAGTAGGATATTTTGGACAATCTTCAATAGATAGCTTCATTCCCTGCAAAACTGGAACAACTAGTTGTTTGCAATTAGTCATACAAAATCTCTCCAAAACATTATTAATATACTTACTTTGGCTGAGCCAAATTTTTCTACTCTTCTTGTCCCTGGTTATTTCCATCCCCAGAATATACCTAGTTGCACCAAGATCCTTCATTTCGAACTTTGCAGACAACCGAGATTTTAGATCAGAAATCATAAACTTACTATTCCCTATGAACAACATATCATCAACATAGAGTGCAATAACAAGGACCCGATCATTTTCAGCCTCGAAGTACACACAATGATCTGATTTTGATCTTACAAAACCCAGCAACAAAACAAACATGTAAAAATTTTGGTACCACATTCTAGGTGATTGTTTTAAACCATACAGAGATTTCTTTAACTTGCAAACCAGATTTTATTTACCTTTTACCACAAAGTGCTTAGGCTGGTACATATGAATTTCTTCTTCAATATCACCATGAAGAAATGTTGTCTTCACATCCATCTATTCAATCTCCAAGTCATATGTTGTTGCAAGTGATAGAAGAAATCTAATAGATGTCATCTTTGCTACAGGAGAAAAAATTTCTCCATAATCAATTCCCTCTACCTAGGAATAAACCTTTGCAACCAACCTCACTTTGTACTTTTCAATACTGCCATCCAGACCAATTTTCTTTTTAAAAACCCATTTGCAACCCACAGGCTTTCTACCTTCAGGAAATGGAACTAGATCCCAAGTATCATTCTTCTTTAACGATGCCATTTCTTCATTCATGGCTTCCAACTAGGAATCTGAATCAGTCATTTCAACTACCTCTTTTATAGTCCTAGGCTCATCAATATTAGTAATCAAAGCATAGGCACAACTAGAATCCAAAATAGAGAAACCATACGTATCAGGTTGCTTCTTCTCACATGTAGACCTCCTCATAGGTTGAGGCTAAGGTTGTGGTTCTTCTTCAGAACTCTCGGAGCTGCTCGAACTCTCCTTAAGTTTAGGTACACTATTAATGTGTTGTTCCTCTTTTTCTAGAGTTAAAGGTATTTCAACAACATCATTTTCCTCTTTGTTTTCTTTCATCCCTAACTGTAGTTCCACTGAAGAATGTTTTAGCTCTCGAAATATTACACTTTTGTTGTATACAACCTTTTAAATCACAAGATTCCAAAGCTTGTATCCTTTCACACCAATGTCATAGCCAATGAAGATACACTTAATAAATTTGTTCTCAAATTTATATCTCTTCACATCTGGTACATAAACATATTCTTTGCATCCAAAGACATGAACATGTCTCAGAGAGGGCTTCTTACCAGACCAAGCTTCCATAGGTGTTTTATCAACAAGTGTCGAAGAAGGAGATTGATTTACCAAGTAACATGTTGTAGTCACAACCTCAGCCCAAAACTTCTGCTCCAGACCAGCATTGCTTAACATACTTCTTTCCTTCTCCATCAACATCTTGTTCAACCTTTCAACAACTCCATTTTGTTGTGGAGTGTAAGGTGTTGTTTATGCCTCTTAACTTAAAGGTCTTTGCAATACCTTTGAAATTCTACAGAACAAAATTCACCACCGTTATCTGTCCTCAAGCATTTGATTTTCTTACCAGTTTGATTTTCAACCAAGTTCTTGAACTCTTTAAATCGACTAAACACTTCTAATTTACTTTTTAGAAAATATACAAATGCCCTTGTCGAATAATCATCAATGAACGATACATAATATTTTGAATTCAACAACAAAGGAACATTTACTAGACCAAAAACATCAGAGTGAATATAATCCAAAACACCAGAAGATTTATGAGGACTGGAGTAAAAAGAAGCACGATGATGTTTTCCATATATACAATGTTCACAAAATTCAAATTCTAGATTACAATCATCAAGCCCCTCAACCGAGTTTTTATTTTTCAAGGCTTTTAAGCCTTTCTCACCAATATATCCTAGCCTTTGATGTCAGAGCATAGTCTTCTCTACAGGAAGTTTAACTTCCAAAGAATTGGCCCCAACAGGGACTTCAATCTCCTTTGCACGAACAACCTTTTGTGACTTTACAGAGACATTGTTACATTGAACAGCAAGTGTGTCCAACTTATACAAAGTACCAATTTGAGCACCCCTAACCAAAACCATCGAGCCTCTAGTCATTTTACATCCATTGCTAGAGAACGATACTTGCACTCCAACATCATTTAGCTTACTTACAGAAAGTAAATTCTGAAGCTAGACTTGGTATATGCATTACACCATCAATTCCCTTAATTCTTCCATCAGAAAACTGAATTTTGACTCTTCCACGACCAACAATTTCTAGAGATGAATCACTTGATTAATACACCTTTCCACCATCATATTCTTCATACTTTGTGAGAACCCAGGTCTCATGAGATGTCATGTGGAAAGATGCTCGATCAATCGATGACATCATGTCGATGTTGGAGTTGATTAAAGCTGCAATGAGGCATCTGCATGCATTTCAGGAAAGGCATTGTTGGAAGAGTTCTTCTTCTTTTTTCTCCTCTTTGCAATCCTTTTGGACATGACCGGGTTTCCCTGAATTCCATCACTTCTGTGGACTTTGCCCAAAGGGCTTTTATCTCCCTTTTGATTTTGATTTGGATTTCTTGTCCTTCTTTCCTTTTTCTTTCTATCTACCTTGAACAGCAAGAGCCTCCTTCACCATCTCAGAATATTTCCTTCTCATTTCTTTTGATAACAAAGAAGCAACCACATCTTCCATCTTGAAAGTGGTTGTCGTGCTCTCAATCACCATCACTAAATGATCCCAAGAATCGGGCAAAGAACACAACAAAAGCATACAATGATCTTCATCATCAATTTTCACACTCATAGATGTTAACTAAGCAATCAACATGTTAAATGTATTCAGATGATCAGCCATAGATGCCCCTTCCTCCATCTTCAAATAGTATAACTTATTCCTTAAGAATAGCTTATTCACCAAGGACTTACCTTGATAAATATCTCCAAGCTTCTTCCACAAAGAAGTTGTAGTCTTCTCTTCATGAACATTCAAGAGAACAGAGTCTGCCAAACAAACTCTTATCAACCCTTTTTCTTTTCTTTCTGCGAGGTCCCAATCTTCTTGCTTCATGCTAGAAGGTTTCATTCTAGACACAGCAAGCCAAAGATCTTGATCCACCAATAGGTCTTCCATTTTGAGTTTCCACAACTCAAAGTTGCTACCATTGAATTTCTCAATTTCAATCTTTCCTGATGTGCTTATCATCTTAATTTGTAATTAAATTACCAGACTTCTACAAGACTCCCACTTAATAGAATTCACACAAAAAACCCAACCTACCCACAAGGATAACACAACTGGCCAGGCTCTGATACCATTTGTAAGGAAATCCTATGGATGCGAAACAAACTTTCCTAATGTCAAAACTCAAAGAAGAATGCAAATATGTCTTTAAATTTTACAATTACAGCTCATTAGGATTCACATGAAAAGAATAACAGAAAAGAGAAGTAAACTCAAACACAGTTGACACTAGATTTATATGGGAAAACCATTATGGGAGAAAAACCCACCACACCAAATAAAATCACTTGTATTACAGTACTTGAATTGCATACAAGCTACAGACTCTCCTTTCAGATGTCAATATTACAGCAGTTATGTTTCCCTAATCAACCTCGTATAGAACAGCATTGTTACAATGCTTTTGATACAGCATACAATGAAATTCACTAACAGACCATTCGATCATCCAACCATCGAACTCTCAAACCTTCGAACCTATTCATGGTTACAGACATTACAATGTATAAGAAAAACCATGAATCACTTCATTCTATGTACAATCGATTCAATTCAAATTCCTCTTGTAAAACAACCATCAAACTTCCCAGGCATTCAAATGGCCACCTTGCAAGTTAGCAACATCCTCCACTTAACGGCCTACATCTCAGCAATCCACCAAGTTTGTTCTCTTCACTTTACACCGTGCTACTATTGTGTACTTAACAGGCTCCTGCGGGGTGGCAGTTTACCGTGCTACCTCCAGACAAGTCAAAAACTCTTGAGGTATGGCGGTAACTGCTCTACCGGTAAACTATTTACAAGCCTCTGTAGTATGGCGGTTTACACCGCACTACCGTTGCACATCTGGTGAACTCCTGTGGTATGGTGGTAACCCCACTACCGCTCCTTAGTGTAAAGACACCCACGGTATGGCGGTATCCACCGCACTACCGCTTGATAGCTAAGAGGCTCCCATGGTATGGAAATAACCGTGCTACCGCTCCTCTCTCTCAATCACCTGGCGGTATAGAGGTAAAAGTATAAACAGAATACTTATGAATTATTTGTTGCTCGGTGACAAAACCAGGGTTATACCAGTGAGTTTGAGACACATATTCTCAACATTATTACTCAATTGATTATCCAATTTTCATCTGCTTATTAATTAAATATATTTTATTATTTAATTAATTAAATCACTATGTATCCACTATTCATCACTATTCACTCACAATTTCTATCCTAAAACACTTAATCATATTTATTCTAATGTCCTCCCTAAGTAAATAAATTTAAATTTTTAGTTACCTAAGTTCTCAATCCTCATCAAAAAATTTAAATAAATATCTTTATTTATTTAATTTTCTATTTTCTACACTTTTCATTAAGTGGGTTAAATGTATTAACCCTTTAACCCTTCTCCTACACATTCAAAATCCTAGTTAAATTCCCTCAAATCATCTGGTGTACAGAGGCATGGGTCCTTTGTACTTGAGGCATGGGACTTTGTGCATGTGACATGGTCTTCGTACCATGCCACATGGGTCAAAGGACTTACTCATCCCCCAAGGGTATTATCAAGTACCCCTTCCATCTTGTCCACCCAATATTCCTAGGGAGAATCTCCATCCTTGATTTTCTCCTCAATCCCTCTCATTCCATCTCCTTCAACCAAATGAGAACACTTTTCCTTCTTTCATCTTTCCATGGCTCTCAACCATTATGAACCATTGATCTCATATTTTAATCCTAACCATCCAATTTCATAGCCAAAAATCTATAAATTAGATTTCATCTTAAGCCATTTAAATCAACATTTTCAAATGTAACCTTATGTTTTTGGTAAGAGCACTCACATATCAACATCTTTAAGCACAACCACCATACCACGGTACCATAAGGGTTAATTTAGTGAGATAATTTATATTTTCATCATGTTTTGTTAAGTCTTATGCTTAATCATGAGTGTTGCTTGTATTTTGGGTAGAATAGGTTAATATCATTTTAGTTTATTCTTGCATGCTCAAATTTCATGTATACACCCATTTTAAGAAAAGGAGCACAATATCCTTTAATTTATTATTTCCCTTTTAATTCTAAAGGTTTATTTTATGGAAAAAATAACTTTCATTTTGGGGAAAATTTCCTAAACAATCTCAACTCAGATGAGGCTACCCTAGCCCTTCAAGAAGTCCATAACAATATTTTTGGGGTCATATGAATGGCATTTTCCTAGCCAAGAATCTCCTTCACACAAGGTATTATTGGCTTACCATGGAATAAGATTCTTGTCAACATGTGAAGAAAAATCTAGCTTGTTAGAAACATGGGGACGTAATGCATGCACCATCACAAGCTCTCTATCCCATCACCACTTCATGGCCCTTCTCTAAATGGGGCCTCAACTTTATTGGAAAGAATAATCCCACCTACTCCAATGGCCATAATTCATTAATACCCCTATCAAGTATTTCACTAAATAGGTTTAAGTAGTTCCACTCAGTTTTTCCACCAATATCCAAATACCCAAATTTATCCTCAACCATCTCATTTGTTGTTTTTGCATCCCATCCACCATTATCACAAGCAATGAAAAATCCTTCAAAAAACATGAAGTGTTATCCTTATGCAAACAATGCCATATCAAGCACAAGTGGTCCACCCCATATTACCCACAAGATAACGATCAATCCAATGCATCCAATATAACCATTATAAAAATCCTCAAGAAAATCATCAATAGCATTAGTCACAACTAGCACCTTCAGCTAAATCTCACCCTTTAGGCCTACTACACCATTTTTCACACTCCCACAAGTACCACCCCATATTTACTTGTTTATGGTGTCAAAGCAATCTTGTCAATTGAGCTCAAACTACCCCTTTGCATGTTTCTTTACACAAACCTCATCACGGAGGAGGATTACCAAGTAGCATGACTACATGAGCTTGAACTCCTTGATGAGCACCATCTCACTGCTCTTAATCACCTCAAAGCATACCAAAACAATTTATGTCATGGCTATAATAAATGCATTCACACTATAGAGTTTAAGGTTGGAGACCTTTTTCTTAAGGATAACTAGAAAAATACCACTCAAGATAGAGAGAAGAAAGGGAAGTTTGAGCCAAACTGGTTGTCACTACTATGTTTGTATTAGGAGCATACAAGCTAGCTACTCTAGATGACCATGAACTAGATAATCCCATGAATATTATACTTCGCAAGTGCTTCTATGTCGAAACCTTCAGCACCAATCTTCCAAAAATTAAAAATCTAAAAAAATTAAAAAATTAGAAAAAACAAAAAAGGTAGAGAAATAAATTTGTCCAATGGTGAAAACCACTTTGTGTGGTGCCTTAGGAAAGCACCATCATGAAAACTTGGTAAATATGTGTCATGAGTAGCAAGAAACCATTATAGTCTATTAGCATGAATTATGCCACATTATATCACTCATCACAATCCACCCATGCCTTCATCTCCTTTACCTCAAATCATTCACTCAAAATCTGTATCCATCATTTTCTCCCATCCTTCCATCATTCATCCCATCTCTCTCCATCATCCCCTCCATATGCATCACCTATTCATCCCATCCTCCATCAAAATGCTCACCTACCAACACCCCATCTCATTTTTATTCCAACCCACATCTCCCCATTCATTTGTTTACCTTGCTCCATCCCTTCCATTTCAATTTTATCCTCATTCATTATGCATGCCACTCTTTCCTTGATTTTGCACTCAAATGGAGGCATCCCCTTGCTAACATTTCCTAGGGAATGATTATTCCATATACCCAAAATGGGAATGGTGTTTCCAGCTTCATCTATCATCACATCATATCCCTTAAGGTCCATACACTATGATTGATTCCTTGTTCAAAATATCCCCCATTCCCCCAATCCTCTCCTCCCACTCATCATCCCATGCACACCTGGCTTCAACATGACACTAGATACCATGTGTTTTTTGCATGTTTTTTATTGATTGTTTGCATGTGTATGTTTTTTTCCTATAGTCCTAGTGCGCCATACATCACACCATCACAATGTATATGAGTGAATTTGCACCCCTTGTGTAAATTCCCCTTTTCCATACCCTCACCTTAGAAAATCAAATCTGAAGGCGAAATTCCACATCACCCATCCAGAATGCATCCACTTGGTGCGTTTTTTGTGTGTTGGTGGGGGAATTTTTGTCAGGGATGCAAGCGTGGTGCACAGACGTTTGTGTGGCGCACTGTTGTCCTTGAAAAATTCCTACATCTAGAGTCCATAGGGACATTACACACCTAATTGGGGTCGAATTGTAACACCTCTATGCGACCAACCGACCCGAAAAAATGGCTCCTCTCTTCCATTTTGGCCTTCAAAAGCATTCATTTCATACATCACTTAACTTCTTCACATTCTCAAGTATTTTTCACTTCATCTTCTCACAATTCCAGCAATCTCTCCATTTTTCACAAGTCCACTTGAGCATTGCAATAGCTAGAAACTCCATCAACTTCAATTTTGCATGTGTGGTGACACCATAGAAGTTGCTAGCTTGGAGTCTTGCAAGACCTCCCTTCATCACCGTTGCGGTTGTGGTGACTTTTCCAAGTTTGTTGCTTGCATTCTCCCTTCATTGGCCTTGAGAGTCTTTGGGTGGAGGTGGTAACGCTTCACTCCTTCCTTTGTGATTTGATAGAGTAACTTTATCTTTTGTAGTGTTCATTGTACTTCCTTCAATCTTCTTTATCATATTTTCTACTATGTTGCTTTCTAGTTGTTTGTGGAGGTGGAAACACCAAAGTGAGGGTTTGACTGAGGCAACCCCCTATACATCCCCAACAATTTTCCCCTATTGCTTGTGTATAGGTGAAAGTGTGTGTGGAGCTCGCTAGCAAATTAATGTTTCAGTGAGTTGGTTTTCATCACCCTAGTTCTCATCTACTTATTTTACCATTTTTGCATTTACTTTTTGTACTTTATCATTCTTTCCATTTTCGTTAAAATCAGTTAGCTAGGCTGTTCAGTAGGTTTCTGGCCTTTTTTGTTGTACTTTACATTTTTTGGTCGTGCGGATGCCAACACGCCAGAGAGATGCTAGCGTGCTGCATTGTCATCCCAAACCTGTGTTGTCGTCCTCAAACAGAGAGTTGTCTGAGGTATTGTTTAGACTCCAAAAACCAGCTCGTCTAGCCCCAAATAGATTTTTGGGTCTGCAGAGTGACAAAAGTACTTCATAGTGCTCTTCATTCTCGATCCTCATCCCTTTAGAGTGAGGTAAGTTAGGGAATCCCTTCGCTCTCGGCTCTCCATGACCTGCAGCCATGACGTGGTTGGTCTGCCTCTCTTACATTTTTGGTGAACCCAATGTGAACATCGTTTATCCATTTGCTTGTGCTGAGACTTTTCCCCTGCACCTGGTGGTTGTTGTAACCCTGAGCGTTGTGAAGGTTTATGA
>VDFB02063610.1:0-36512 GCA_007258455.2 Sequoia sempervirens | reverse complement strand
TATGTTATGTTTTTCTGACAAAAACAACACCAATTTGTGTGTGTCCTCTTTTGAACCCCTTAATCTCAACCATTTTCAAAATAAATTAGTAGTTTAGAAAGTAGACTCGGAGCACTGCGGTCCTTGTTTTTGTTCCATCAAGAAATTTTGAGTGTAGCTATCCTCAATTTTACGTCCAAGGTCAGTATTTCCTGATTTCAGAAAAAAAGTGGCCACTTAATCCCCTTTTTTGGGAACCATCTTGGTGCAAGCCTAAAGCATTTCTGAAAGGAATTTGAAGAGATTATATCAGGTAATCTGGAAAAAATTTCTCTAATTGCTAAAGGAAAGAAAATCAAAGAAGTTTTGTTGAATTTCAAGAAAGCACAACAATGGATAGTGGATCTTGTGGTGTTACCCCTTTAAAGTTGAAAAGCGTTGAATTAGAAGAGTACGATCATAGGAAAATGAAAGGAATTGAACTAGGGTTGAGTGAAGTCGAATTACAAGACATAGAAAACCTAGGGATAATCTTGTGTAGGCAGTGAGCCTCCTTGTTGGACATTGATTCCCTTTATTAGGAAGTGAGCCTTTGTACTTGGACAACGAGTCCTTATTTTGGCAGTGAGCCTCTTTTGAAAATACTATATAGTGTGAGTTAACCCTCACCGTGGTTTTTTCCTTATTGGGTTTTCCACATAAAAATATGGTGTTCTTTGTGTTTATTTACTTTCTGTTATTTTTGTTTCATGCTCACATTTAATAACAAAATAGTTTGGTTGAAGAATTGATAAGTGATAAATTTTAAGTTTGAATTTGTGTGACAACTGATTCACCCACCCTCTTAGTTGTCCTGCATCTATTTAACATTAATAACATCATCCATATCTTAATTTAAGTGAACCTCCTATACTTTTGAGTGGGGTTTATCTCTCTCCTTTTAGGTGAAACATCCTAAGAGTGTAAGAGTAGCCTTATAAATCCTACCCAAAAATATATGGTTCAAAAGATTTAAAAAACTAGTATTTTTTGTTGTTGTTCTTTTGATTGCACTTTCTTATTTTATACTAAAGCTATGACATATTCTAATGCATTCATGTATATTCAAGTGCAATTGAATAAAGTTTCACTTGAGGTTTCTCTTTTTCAGATGTTGTTGGACCATTGAGGTAATGACTCTTGTGTTGTTGTCAAGGTTCCTATAAATCCCACATGTGGCAAAGGTTATTATTTACCTTGTGGGAATTTCCAAGACATAGCTAGTTAGCTCATGGCAATTGGTATGCTCATTATTAGGCCTCTTTACTTATTATTATAAGATATTTATTATCATAATATGGTCATGGTCTCCCAACCATTACTTTGCTTATCCACTACCTTTTGGTGGTGGGAATGTATGTTGGAAAAATTCTAGCAAGCTCCCCTGGATAACTCTTGCAATTTCTCTTTTATGTTTTGCTACTAAAGATAATAATGTTAAATATATTAATTATGGATGGGACCATCCCATGGTCATTTCAAACACTACTAATGCATGGGGAAAATTAGATCATCATGGCCCACCTCATCTCCCTACTCTTTCTATCACTTCTTAACAAGTTGATATTGTTGTTTTTTTTTCAAGCTATAGTTGTGTTTAGTCTCTAGGGGTGTGACTATCTCCACCCACCACCTACCTTTTTTCTATGAATATGTGCAACACTATTTTATAAATGGTAATATAGGCAATATTCATAAAAATATTAATTATTTTTATATTTTTTATTGATATTTTATTTATTGATATTTTATTTATTTATAGATTAAACTAGATATTATGTAGATATAAATTAGAATTTAATATTTTTATAATATTTTTTTTGTTATTGTGAGCATCAAGATATGGCAAGGAAATACTTTTAAAAGAATATTGTTAAACTATGTCAAACTTTAAATTGGATAAAGAGGATTTTATAGTAGGAAAATAGGTATTGGGATTGATGTATGTAGAGTATGATGAGATTTTTGATACACAAAAATGAATATTTTAAAAAGAGAAAGATATTAAGCTAATATTTGGTATGTTTAAAAGGGCCCATGGCCTTTGAAATTCCCTCCAAAGAGGATGCATTGTACCTTAAGGGTCTAATTAGAGGTAAAGGTATTAATAAGTGTGTCTATTATTCAAAAATATATGTAGAGGGAGTGGTGCATTTGTAGGGAGTAAATTTGTTTCCTATATTGCACGCCCACCTATTCTATCTTTAGGGAATTGTTAGAGTAAATAGAAAAATCACTTGATAATTAATTAATCATCAGGCCCCTTTTATGTTGTGCACTTAAGCTAAACTTAGGAAATACTTTTTTATTATTAGATTGATCTATTTTTAGGTCATGTTATCTCATAGCATAGGACAAGGATTCTCATCATGTTCTAACTTAATCCTCACCAAGGGTTTCATCTAGGGTTTTTTTTCTTTTTTCTTTTATAAGCATTCATATTTCATTATTGTAATTATCCAAGTTAATGCAATCCAAGTTATATTAAGATTAACCAATATAGAAACCATTATAATTTTTTGGATAAAATCTCTTCTCAAGGTTGCATAGCACAATCATGCTTTATCTCTCAATGTGATAGGAGTTTTGGTTGTAAAAGATTTCTGAGAGATGTTAGGTTCACCATCAACTCCAACATGACATTAGAATGTGCTAGATATGTGACTTCTTCATCTTTTTCTATGAGATATAAACTTGAGAAAAAAATTACTCATCCTAGACCAAAACAAACATCGCCATTATGTCTAGAACACCCAAAAGCCTTAAGACTAGTTGTTAAATCACAAAAAACTGAATAGAAAAAATTTAGGTGTTTTTTGGGCCACATTTTTTGAGGAAAAATTTGTATGTATAATTTTTATGCAATGATATAGTGTTTTTACTATTTATGTGAAAATTTCTATCCTTTTTACACCATTTTATGACCTCCTACACAATTTTGTGATGTTCTAGGCATGTTTTTGGTGATCTACATGTTTTTCTAGAGAGATTGGCTTCTTTGGAAAATTGCACACTTTTTTAACATGCTAACATCATTTTTTAGCACCACCCAATCCCCACCTTTACAAGTGGTGCTACCTGGTCACCACCCACTAGCCACTAACTTACTTTCTTTTATTTTTTGATTTATTTTCATAAGTTAACCATAACTTGAGCATCCGTTGTCAGATATTTGTAAACAAGATATTTTTGGAAAGCTAGTTCCAAGCTCTATATAGTGGTACAAGTGTCATTATTATATTTTTCTACAGATATAGTTTATCACCTGTTGTATTCAAATACTTAGTTTTAGCTTCCAAGCTCACAATTTTTTTCCTCTATTTTTTATTTTTATGATTCTTGTGGCATTAGAAAGGTATTTCAAAGATATTCAGATATAACCATACACTTTATTTTTAGAAATTTCTTGTATATTTTATTCATTTTTTTGTGATTTCACATTATTTATGAATTACTTGGACATATTGGCACTTATAAATTATTTTTTCCATGAGATATCATGATTTGATCTACTCTATGTGCATTGAGGTTATTATTCTCTAACTTTATCATTTGAGGAGGTATCATGGGATTTTATGTTCATCCTTTTATGGTCATCCTAGAAAAGGATAATTATGGGTCTTAGCAAAATGACATCTTATGTTTCTCTTGATCATCTTAGTATTACAATATCTAGGTCCCTATTGATTCAATATGATGGCACTTTCAAATTTTGAAAATTTGAAGTGCCCATTTCAAAAATCTTGCCTCTGCACTCTCAGAAGTGCACCTGAGAAATTTTCCTAAGTGACCTACTTGGGAGGGTCACAATTTGGAGCCTATTGATTTTCATGCAAAATTCTTTAGTGGCCATACTCATATGACATATGTGAGAGTGCATGTCAGTTTTTAGCTTCCCATGACGAGTTTTGAAAAGGTTTTAAAAGGTGAAGCTAGAGGGTTTTAAAATTTTCCGCTATTTGCAAATTCTCTGTTTTGCAAAGTGGTCTCCTGTCTGAGTTTGTATTTTGCAACTGGATGATTTTCATAATGAAAGGGTTATTTCTCTCCATTCTCCATACATTCATGTACTCCCATGTCCAATTTCAGAGCCTCAGGATCTGATTTGCTATTTTTTTGAGATCAAAAGCAAATGCAGTTTGCTCAGTTTTACATCTACATTTCTGACAGTGTTTTGAGGTGGTCAACTTTGACCCCTAATATCTCATGAAGATTGATGATTGAAGGAAATACCTCTTTTGCACATACTCTAAGTACCTAAATGAGATTATGTTTCTAGTGTCAGTCCTCTAGAAGTTGTGATATTTTTTCAAAGTGCTGACTTTGAGAGCACTGATTGGTTTTGAACAGCTACAATTGTAGAAAATGTCTGAGTGAGCAACTTTGTTGATTCATATCTTTCACCTTGGGATCTATTTTTTTGAACCATCTTTTCCATTTCTGGGTCAAATTTCTACATGCCTACTCAATTTCAAGCTCCCGAGATAAGTTCTAATGGGTTATTTAATTGCTTTTTGATCATGACATGGCCAAAAATGGTGTTCTGGAAAGTGTCAAATTTTGGAATTCTAATGAAAACCCTTTTTTTTTGGTCCAAATCCTCTGTTGCTCCATTTTCATAGAAAATGAAGGTCATTTGATACATTATTTTAATGTACTTTTGTTGCAGTGAACACGTCCTGGGGGCCAATTTACAAAGGAGGTACCTTAATTTTAAGGGCTAGGAAAAATATGAGGAAATGGGTTTTCTCTAAATAATTTATTATGATCCTACACAAATTTTCATAGTTCCAGGTGCCTTGGTTTTCCCGCAATAAATTTCTTCAAATGACCCATAGGCATAATTAGAAGTCACAAATTTCTTCTAATGTTTCAAATGTTGACATTTAAAATATTTTGAATACTTTAAATATTGTGCAAATGAAAAGGAGAAAATATAAATGCATTTCAAATTTTTTTGAGGACAAAAAAGTTTAATTCTTAGCTCTGATTGGTCCAGAGGCAGCTTTCATGACTTTCATGCAAAACTCATCTCCTGTGGAAAAAATCTCATCACTTGTGGGGTTTGGATTGTTTTTTAAATTTGTAATGAGCGACAAGTGATGTTGCTTCCATTCCCATCGGGAAGCCATCATTCATTTCCAATTATTTCCTCCATTTCCCTCAGCAACGTGCAATGAGTGATGGCTTTCCATCGGGGAAGCCATCACTCATCGCCAATTATTTCCTCCATTTCCCTCAGTAACGTGCGAAGGGCGATGCTCAGTAAAAGTGTGCAAGAAGATCCTTGTGGGCCCAAGAAGAAATGAAAGGAACAGGAAAGGAGGTAAAAATCCCAATATCAAAATTTTAAATACTCTCAATTTTTTTAATTATGAGGTGAAAAACAAAGGGGTGTGGGTGAAATTCTTTTGTTCGTGAGAATATTTTTAAGGGCGGAAGCATTAAAATTTTAAATGCTAAATGTTGCCTAATAATTATGGGGTTTTTAATAGGAAATAGTGAAAGGGTAAAATGGAGTGAATGTTTTTTTCACAGGAGGGTAAAGTATTTTCATTTGCTGGGTGAATGGTAAAGGTTGGAAGCTTTTTGTTCTAGAAAATGAAGGTGAATTAGAAGTCGGTGATTTTTCCTGAGTAAAGTATTGAGGAGCAAATAGCTTAAATGAAACAATTAAAATATTGGGGGAATGGATTAAAATTTTGTGTAATATGATGGAATTTAATAAATCAAGGGCTCCATTATAAAGTTGAGAAAACTTTATTTGCTAGAAATAATATGAGAAGTGAAATTATTTGTTGTAGCATGATAAAAGTAGAGAAAAATAAAAGGCAAAAATAAAGAGTTTTCACTGGAGCAGATTATTTTTCAACTGTAGGGTAAAATGGTGATTGATTTTCATGGGCATATGAATTTTCTAATGAGGGAAAAATTTAGTGGAAAAGTTTGTTTTGCAATGGGAAGAGAGAAGAGAGGATTTTCAGTTTTCTTGTTGCAAATTAATAGAGATGGAACTGCCAAGTGTTTTCTACAAATTTATTTTAGGGTTGCTCCTATTTCTTCTATTTTTCTTTATCTTCTCATTGTAAGGGGTTCCATTCTTGAGTCCAAAATTGGTCTAAGTGAACAGCTAAGCTCAGAAAAATGCATATTGTAAAAATGATGATAAATAGAACAGTAAATTTTCTTGGGTCAGAATCATGTTTGTAATGATCTTAAAAATGGTTTTATAGAAGCTACAAATTATGAGAGCAAGTCTTAATTTTGAGATATATACTCTCCTTTGTAATTTTCTTGCAGATTATGAATAATAGGGTTAATGATCTTTTTGTTTGTCCTTAGTTATTTTGATTGGATGAGTGGATTTTTTTAAGCTTTAATTCAATGAATTGATTAAATGCTTAAATGAAGTCACAAGTCTATGAGGAAAGAGCATAGGATTTAGTAAGAATTTGTGTTTCAGATGCAGTGAGTTGAATACTACAAGGTAGTATGACAATATTCCACCTATTTCTAAGATAAATGACTAATGTATTATTGGTTGTTGCTAATTTGACTTTGTTACCCCAATTGATGAAGCACTGGTCTCTTTATTATGTTATTTGATAGATATTTGAGTTAGTGATGTGCCTGGCTAGGGATTCAGAATGAGAATGAAAAAAATTAAATACTTTCAATTACAATGTATGAATTTGAAGTCCCACTTAATTCCTAGCAATAGGTAGTTACTTGATTAAAGGTCAGCCGAACCTTTGATGAGTAATGTCTATTTGCACTCAATAGGAATAAGTCGGTATTGAAGTGTTCTTGAGGAATTAAAATATAAAATGAACACAATAAGGAACACCTTACTTGGTCCCACAAAGCCTAAAGAGTAGGGGTAAGAGTCTGAAACTCTTTACCCATTAGTTGGCCACTAGCTTTGAAGTTTCCTGAGTATAAGGGTTGGCTTCCCTTTATAAGATTTTGAGGCTTAGCTGGAAAATGAACCAACAGATTGGCGACTCTGTTGGGGTGAAATTTGAATCTCCAATTGGAAACTGATAATTCACAGAGTCAAAGAATTTTCTAATCTAAATATTTGGTTCAAATATTGAAGGAATTCAAATGTGGAGAACGAAATTGTTGTAGTGAACCTGAAAGTTTCATAATATGTGGTGCTCTGCTAGTCAAACAAACTTAGAAAGAAATTCATCCTTGAAGTAGCTTCATATTGCTTGAAGCTTAGTCCTCTATGAAGAGAGGTGGAAAATCTGTCAAATGAAATTGATGAAGACGTGAATAAAGTTTCAGATCTATGAATATTTCCAGCCATGTGAAGGGAAATTTGCAGCAGCTGCAACATATCTAGGTATTTCTCATTGTTTGGTTTTCAAGAAAGATAAATATGTATATGAAAACTACATTTGAAGTCCTAGAAAAATTTTCTTCCATTTTTTAGTGAAAATAAGCACTACAATCGAGGGAGGTTGAATGTTGTAATTGAATAGTTTAAGAGGGAATGATTTTGATTTGCAAAATGTATGGTTGTTTTAGTTCTCCCTCTACAAGTTGTGATATCATGCTTAGAACACAACCTTTTCCTCAAAGGAAGGTGTTTGATAGTGAAAGATACGACCCTTTAGATTTTAGTAAAATCCAAGGTTACCCACATTCTGTCCCAAGAAGAATTAATGAATATTTTCCTAAGTTTAGAGATGATTTTAAAGACTCAACATCAAGACATGTATAGTGTTTCATTGATTTGATGGAAGATTTTTAGATTAAAGAAGAAGATGTTATCATGATTTTTTTGTAAGAACTTTAGAAGGTATGGTTGAAGTTTGGTTTACTTGCTTACCAATGCATTCCATAGATTCATGGTATGAGCTCAAAATACGTTCCTTGATTATTTTGAAGATGAGTCAATGGTGAATGATGAATGTTTAATTGAAGAAATAAACCTACATAATCAAGAAGAATTTGAAGAGAAATTTGTAAACAAGGTTGAGTCCATATCATATATATTGATGCATTGTGTGATATAGAAAGATTGGACGATGAATCCATCTATGATTTTCATGATAGATTCATGAAATTTATTCTTGCTATACTAGAATTAGAAAGACCTGATGAATCATTTTGCATTATTTTTTTTGTGAAAGACTTGAGCCAAGTCTAAGTAACGTGCCAGATCACTTGAATCCCCCTAGCCTTAAATGAATATATCAATGGATTTAAATAATTGATGAAATGATAGATATTTATGGAAGTAATCTCCTAACTCAATTATGTGATTGTACTTTTTCAAGAATTAGTCCAATGGATGCAGATGGTATAGTAGAAGACAATAATGATGCATCAATAGGTGATGAGGAGGTTGTTTTTAAACAACGTACAGAAGAAATATACACAGATGAAGATTGTATCCATGATGGTCATGAAGAGATAGATGAAACATCTGGATATTCCTCTATTTGTTTTGAAAATACAAAAATAGGGAGAAAATTTTATGTAGCAAATGAAGGTTGCAATGATGCAAATGATACTAAAAGTATTTTCTCATCTATAGATTTTGAATGTACAGTTGAAGATCAGGCTGATTTTGGAATTTCACGTCTGCATGATGAGAACAATGGTGTTGTAGGTGGAAGTTTGCAACCAGCTGAAAAATCATCCTTGCATGGGTGATCAAGAGGATTTCAACTCTATTAACAACCCTAGTAACTATGATTCCCTTCAAGAGGAGGAGGTGGAATTAATCTCCTTAAGTGAAAAGTATTCTAATGAAGGTGATTACAATGTTTCTAAAGGCTCACAAGAACAAGAGTATGATGGATATTAACTAAATACCTTGTTTGAAGAAGACATGCGTAATCAACATTCTTGTGATACACTTGGTTATACCAATCTTATAAGTGTGTGTAGCATTGATGAAGGCATTCATGATGAGACAAAGGAGCCTGCAAATTTGAAGAGTGCTTTTGAGAGCATTAGTGTATCAACTACAAATAACAGAGTATGCAAGGATTTTTAGTCAGAGCAATCATGTGTGAGAAGTTGCAATGAAGAAACCATTAAAGATTTTTAGTTTGGCAGTGAAGAGTGTGACACTATTGATTGTTGCAACAATATGAACAAAGAGAAGTATATGCATGCAAGAGATGTATTGAATGAATTAGTACAAGTAGTTGATAATGATGAACAAGGAACCCCTATTTTGTTTGATTTTTTACCTTCTATTTCTTTTGCTTCCTTTTAAGCCATCACTGAATGTTCACATGAGGAAAGAATTGATGTAGATATATATAAAAGTACAAATGTAGAGATAAACATTGGTATAGCTAGTGACAGTTTTCATGATGAGTTTGCAAATCAAGAATATGATCGTGTTTATCACATAGATGCATATGAGTACCTCTTTTCTAGATCTGCAATTCATAGTTCTTCTCATGAGTAGTATGCTTCATATTTTCATGTTGGAGCAGTAAGAGATGATGTTTATTTTGATACACTTTGCATTGGTGAATGTGTTTTGAACAATCACTATGATGAAGTTGTTGCAAATGAAAGTTTTGATTCATATGAAACTGTACTTAAAGTTTCCCTTTGTGGTAACATGTTTAGTGTTGATAATCTTGTCTATGAACATGAGGTGGAGAACATTGTTTGGGATGCTGATTTTTCTTTTGAATGCTATTATTTGAATGGAGATGAAGGTATTGTGGGTGTTGATAAATCTAATTTTCAGAACCTTGAGCCATGTAACAATGTGTTTGGGTTGTGTTGTTGGGATAAAGATAAACCTATCTGTGATGCAATTCAGTTGAAGATGTTACAAATGTGTGAGTATTCTTTGCTCCATACACATGAGGATTGCACATTTCTTTTTAGGCATGATATTTTCTTTGAGCATAATCATTATGAGGGAGTTAGTACATGTGATAAGACCATATTTCCATGTGGTTTTGATCACTACCCTTGTATGTTGCCACTTGATAAGAGATTAGAAAATGAAGAGAGTGGCAGTGATGAGGCATATGTAATTTGGTTTCCATGTGAACATAAAGCTAAACAGGGAGCAATTTTCCACTTGCACAAAGGCAGCTTGACACTTGTTTTTGTAGAAGTGCAGTCACTCATGTTGTTTTGGTTTGACAAAAGCAAGCATGACTTGAGAGAGATAAAATCTTTTAAAAAATTGGTGTTTGATAGACGTAAGAATTGACTCCCCTTTTCATTTGGTGGCCTGGGGTCACCAAGTGAAGTTGGAAAAGATGGTGAATAAATAAGTAGTTTCAAAGCACCCAATGGACTCAACGTTTGGTCTACACCCTAGAGATCTGGATTCTATGTATGCCCCTAGGAGGCATACATCCCTAGTTGGAGCCACTGATGGCACTTTCAAATTTTGCAAATTTGAAGTGCCCATTTCAAAAATCTTGCCTTTGCACTCTCAGAAGAGCACCTGAGAGATTTGCCTAAGTGACCTACTTTGGAGGGTCACAATTTCGAGCCTATTAATTTTCATTTAAAATAATTTTGTGGACATACTCATATCACATATGTGAGAGTGCATGTCAAATTTCAGCTTCCCATGATGAGTTTTGAAATGGTTTTAAATGGCGAAGGTAGAGGATTTTAACATTTTCTGTTGTTTGCAAATTCTATGTTTTGCAAAGTGGCCTCCTATTAGAGTTTGTATTTTGCAACTGGATGATTGTCATAACAAAAGGGTTGTTTCTCTCCATTCTCCATACATTCATGTACTCCCCTATCCTATTTTAGAGCCTTAGGATCTGATTTTCTATTTTTTCGAGATCAAAAGCAAATGCAGTTCGCTTAGTTTTACATATGCATTTATGATAGTGTTTCAAGGTGGTCAAATTTAACCCCTAATATATCATGAAGATTGATGATTGAAGGAAATCCCTTTCATGCACATACTCTAGGTATCTAAATGAGCTTATTTTTTCAGTGGTAGTCCCCCAGAATTTGTTGTGATATTTTTTCAAAGTGGTGACTTTGAGAGCACTAATTGGTTCTAAACAAGTGCAATTGCAGAAATTGCCTGAGTGAGCAACTTTTTTTATTAATATCTTTCACCTCAGGATCTCTTTTGTCAAACCATCTTTTGTACACCATTCTTGGGTCAAATTTCTACATTCCTAATCAGTTTTAGGCTCCTGGGATAAGTTCTTATGAGTTATTTAATTACTTTCTGATTGCGACATGGCAAAAAATGGTGTTCTGGAAAGTGTCCAATTTTGCAATTTTAATGACAACCCATTTTTTTGGTCTAAAACCCATAAATCTCCATTTTCATAAAAAACAAACATCATTTGATTAATTATTTTAATGTACTTTTGTTGAGGCGAACACGTCCCAGGGGCCAGTTTACAAAGGAGGTGCCTGAATTTTAAGGGATGGGAAAAATCTTAGGAAATGGGCTTTCTCTAAATAATTGATTATGATCCTACGTAAATTTTCACAGTTCCAAGTGTCTCAGTTTTCTGGCAATAAATTTCTTCAAATGGCCCATAGGCGTAATTAGAAGTCACAAATTTCTTCTAATGTTTCAAATGTTAATATTTAAAATATTTTGAATATTTTAAATATTGTGCAAATGAAAAGGGGAAAATATAAATGCATTTCAAATGTTTTTGAGGACAAACAAGTTTAAATCTTAGCTCTAATTAGTCTAGAGGCGGCTTTCACAGCTTTCATGGCTGCACTACAAAACTCATCTCTCGTGCCATTTCTGGATAAAAATGGAGGAAGAAATCATCAATGTAATGTTTCCAGTGATGAAGGCTTGATTTGATATATTTTTTTAATTTTTAATTGCTTTCGAAAAAAATTCTTTCATGAAAAAACTCTCATCCCCTCTCGGGGTTTGGATTGTTTTTTATTTGCAATGAGTGACGAGCAATGTTACTTCCATTCCCATTGGGAAGCCATCATTCATTGCCAGTTCTTTCCTCCATTTCCCTCAGCAATGTGCGATGAGCGATGGCTTTCCATCGAGAAGCCATCACTCATCACTAGTTCTTTTTTCCATTTCCCTCAATAACGTGCGAAAGGCGATGCAATGTAAAAGTGTGTGAGAAGATCCTTGTGGGCACAGGAAGAAATGAAATGAACAGGAAAGGAGGTAAAAAGCCCAATATCAAAAGTTTAAATACTCACAAATTTTTTAATTATGAGGTGAAAAACAAAGGGTTGCGAGTGGAATTCTTTTGTCTGTGAGAAGATTTTTAAGGGCGAAAATATTAAAATTTTAAATGCTAAATGTTACCTGATAATTATGGGGTTTTTAATAGGCAATAGTGAAAGGGTAAAATGGAGTCAATTTTTTTCACAGGAGGTAAAGTATTTTCATTTGTTGGGGGAATGGTAAACGCTGGAAGCTTTTTGTGTTGGGAAATGAAGGTGAATTGGAAGTCAGTGATTTTTCCCAAGTAAAGTATTAAGGAGGAAATATTTTAAATGAAACATTTAAAGTATTGGGGGAATGGATTAAAATTTTGTGTAATATGATGGAATTTAATAAATCAAGGGCTCCATTATAAAGTTGAGAAGACTTTATTTGCTAGAAATACAATGAGAAGTGAAATTATTTTGTGCAGCATGATAAAAAGAGAAATAAAAGGAAGAAATAAAGAGTTTTCACTAGAGCAAATTAGTTTTCAACTATAGAATAAAATGGTGATTGATTTTCATGGGCATATGAATTTTCTAATGAGGGGAAAATTCAGTGGCAAAGTTTGTTGTGCAATGGGAAGAGAGAAGAGAGAGGATTTTCAGTTTTCTTGTTGCAGATTAATGGAGATGAAGCTACTAGGTGTTTTCTACAAATTTATTTTATGTTTTCTCATGTTTCTTCTATTTTTCTTTATCTTCTCATTCTCTTCTCATTGTAAGGGGTTCCATTCTTGAGTCCAAAATTGGTCTGGGTGAACAGTTAAGCTCAAAAAAATGCATATTGTAAAAATGTTGATAAATAGAATAGTAAATCATCTTTTGTTAGAATCTTGTTTGTAATGATCTTAACATGGTTTTACAGAAGCTACATATTATGAGAGAAAGTCTTAATTCTGAGATATATACTCTCCTTTGTAATTTTCTTGCAGATTATGAATAAAAGGGTTAATGATCTTTTTGTTTTTCTTCAGTTATTTTGATTGGATGAGTGGATTTTTTTATGCTTCAATTCAATGAATTGATTAAATGTGTAAATAAAGTCCAAAGTCTATGAGGAAAGAGCATAGGATTTAGTAAGAAGTTGTGTTTCAGATGCAATGAGTTGAATACTACAAGGTAGTATGACAATAGTCCACCTATTTTTGAGATAAATGACTAATGTATTACTGGTTGTTGCTAATTTGACTTTGTTACCCCAATTGATGAAGCACTTGTCTCTTTATTATGTTATTTGACAGATATTTGAGTTGGTGATGTGCCTGGCTAGGGATTCAAAATGAGCATGAAAATCACTAAATATTTTCAATTACAATGTATGAATCTGAAGTCCCATTTTATTCCTAGCAATAGGCAGAACTTTACTTGTTTAAATGTCAACCAAACCTTTGATGAGTAATGTCTATTTGCACTCAATAGGAATAAATCTGTGTTGAAGTATTCTTGAGGAATTAAAATATAGATCAAATGAATACCATCCTTGGTCCCACAAAGCCTAAAGAGTAGGGGTAAGATCATGAAACTCTTTACCCATCAGTTGGCCATTGACTTTGAAGTTTCTGTAGTATAAGGGTTGGTTGCCCTTTAGAGGATTTCAAGGCTTAGCTGGAAAAAGAACCAACAAATTGGTGACTCTGCTAGGGAGAAATTTTAATCTCCAATTGCAAACTAATAATTCATAGAGTTAAAGAATTTTCTAATCTAAATATTTGGTTCAAATATTGAAGGAATTCAAACGTGGAGAAAGAAATTGTTTTGGTGAACCTGAAAGTTTCATAATCTGTGGTGCTCTGCTAGTCAAATGAACTTAGAAATAAAATCATCCTTGAAGTAGCTTCATATTTCTTGAAGCTCAATCCTCTATGAAGAGAGGTGGTGACTCTGTCAAAAGAACCTAATGAAGACGTGAATAAACTTTCAGATCTATGAATATTTCTAGTCAGGAAGGGAAATTTGCAGTAGTTGTAACATATCTAGGTATTTCTCATTGTCTGGTTTTCAAGAAAGATAAATATGTATATGAAAAACACATTTCAAGTCCTAGAAAACTTTGGTTCCCTTATTTAGTGAAATTAAGCACTACAATCATGGGAGGCTTAATATTGTAACTAAATAGTTGTAGAGGGAATAATTTTGATTTTCTAAATGTATGGTTGTTTTAGTTCTCCCTCTACAAGCTATGATATCTTTCTTAGAACACAACCTTGTCCTCAGAGGAAGGTGTTCGATAGTGAAAAATACGACCCTTTAGATTTTAGTAAAATCCAAGGTTACCTACATTCTATCCCAAGAAGAATTAATGAATATTTTCCTAAGTTTAGAGATGATTTTAAAGAATCGACATCAAGACATGTACAATATTTCATTGATTTGATGGAAGATTGTCAAATTGAAGAATAAGATGTTATCATGAAATTTTTTGTAAGGACTTTAGAAGGTGTGGTTGAAGGTTGCTTTACTTTCTTACCAATGCATTCCATAGATTCATGGCATGAGCTCATAATATGTTTCCTTGATTATTTTGAAGATGATTCAATGGTGAATGATGAATGCTTAATTGGAGAAATAAATATACATACTCAAGAAGAATTTTAAGAGAAAATTGTAAACAAGGTTGAGTCCATATCATATATTGATGCATTGTGTGATATAGAAAGATTGGAGGATGAATCCGTCTATGATTTTCATGATAGATTTGTGAAATTTTTGCTTGCTATACCCGAATCAATAGTGAGATTGTTGATGGATGAAAAATGGGAGATTGTGGCTTGTCATGATGGTCATTGATGTCAAGTGGTCTCACTCTAAAATATGCATATGAAGTTGCAAGGAAAGCATTGAAGAATTGCAGAAGTTTGGGCTTTAGGCCTCGACCTTACTTTATACCACTTGCTAGCGAAGGAAAGAGTTTGAAAAATTGAGGCAAGTTTGATAAGGTTTCAAACATCAATCTTTGGTTGTACCCTATACCGAATGCCTCAAAGAAATGAAGTATGTGAGAATTTTGAAAATGCATCAGAAATATGACTTTGGATTTAAGGCTTATGCCTTAACATTGAGCTTGTAGGCACGTAAAATATACTGATTGACATTGTGCATCTGATCCCGACTACTAACATCGTTTCATCCCGAATCATCCCTTGGTCTAACCATTTAATCAAATCTCCTTATTTGATTAAATTCATCAATATTCCTCTCTTAATTGAATAAATCATGTTATCTAATTAAGTCAGTCTCTTTTGTTAATTAAATCAATCCATCTGATCTAATTATCCCTATTTAATTAAATAATTAATTTTATTTGATTAAATCTCTATAGTCTATCCATTAAATTAAATAAATTAAAACCTTGTTTGATTTAATCTAACACCATCTCTTTTAATTAAATAAACCAAAATCCTTATTTAATTAATCTCTTAACATATTCCTCTCTTATTTGATTTAAATAAATCCATAAATTGGAGTCAAATAGGTCACATCATCTAACCTCTCTCATTAAATTAATCAACCCTTGATTAATTTAATCTCATCCCATGTCCCATCCTCTAGATTTTTCAAGTTGCACATGAAAATAGATTTAATTCATTTATTAAATCTCTATTTTCCTCACAAGGCATCTTTGGAATATTCTCTCAATTTGAATTAAAAATTCAAGTCAATGTACATCCAACAACAATAACTTCATACATGTCCTTTTTGAGCAAGTGGATTTATTGCATTTTCCCTTCCCTCTGCAAGTCATTTCAACAAATTTGAAATTCAAAATAAGCATTTATTGGCACAATCCCAAATCTTGCACATCCTTCACCCATTCATAGATTGACAAGTGGCATCATGCCATTATATGAATGTTAGTCCCACATTGCTCAAATTTGAACATTCATCCTTCTTGGAATTCTATAAATAAAGAGCTCATATCCTCATTTGATCATCCAAAATTTATGCAAAGTTACCATGCTCAAATATCTCTCAAATTTCATACATTATCATTGAGTTCTTGGCTAGGTTTTTGCAGATTTTTGCCTTGGAGCTCTCATCCTTCATCAACAAAGTGGATCAATATCATCAACATATCAAGCTTGCATCTTAGGAATTGGGAAAGGGCCAATTTTCACATCAAATTGGCACCAATTCCCCCATGGGAACATGAGTTTGCACATTTAAATTAGGATTCAATCTTTGTTTTGTCATTTCATTGTGTTCTTCACTATTTTCTTCCTAGTTTGAGTGTTGTAAATGGATTTCATGGGGAATCCTTGTTTTAGCTTGCAATCTCTTGTTTAACTCGTTTATTCATGTTGTTTTGTAGGTACTAGGAAAAGGGTTCACACAAAGCCAAATAAGCGGCAAGCAGAAAGGATGAAGGTCAATACGTAAAAAGGTTTCAGGGATTGAAGGTTTGCATTAAGTCTTATACCTTAACACATTGCTAAGTGCGTATTATGTGGGATACCCAAAGCTCGAACCTTGAAAAGGTTTTGGTGTTCACTAGTCAAATTTAAGGCTTACACCTTAACTAAAAGTGATGAAATGGGTATGAAGGAACCCTGAAACCTGACACCTAAAATGGCTTTGAAGTTCATGGATTGGTTTTAAGGCTTATCCCTTAATAGGATTTTATGTAAGGTGAAAGATGGAACCCCGAAGGCCTATACTCAAAAGGGTTGAAACTATTGTATATGAAGGAAGGTTTTGGGCATCGCGAGTCAAGAGAATACCATATGCCATGTTCAAAGGTAGGTAAGTAGTGAGGTGGAAGGGTGAATCCCAACATTTGATTGCTCAATGCAAGGGTTTGGTGTTTTTCACTTTGATGTTTTAGAGTTCAGTGTGTTGGATTGCAATGGAGTAAAGTATGGTAAAAGGTAAAGGGTAAGGCTGATTGCCGAACCCCGACAGGTTTGAAGAAGACTCAGACAATGTTGTTTGAGCTTGCTTCTTAAGTCCCGCCATACATAACAAGGAAGAGGTAAGAGGGATTAGCAATCCCCAACCCCCGACAAGTATGATAGATGTTAGAATTCCACCATTCCATAGGAAGCTTATGTTGATTTGTCCTGACCACATAGGGTTGCAAGAAGGTGACTCATGACAACTATTGTTGGATCAATTAGCTCAAGGCATTTAAATATTAACTTATGGATCATGGCATGATTAATCACCTTCATTTAAAGGTTTTTTTTACAACAGCTAGGCAAAAAAAGGGTGAAAATTCTAGTTAGGTGAATTTGATTGTAGCACAGAAAATGAAACTGATCATTGTAACTACTCTAGCGATATGCTTTCTCATTGATTGGAAGAATTGGGTGACTTCATTAATGCACAGTCAGTCACAAATTTGGAATAAGTCGATCAATAATGAATGGAATCAAATTATATGAAACCCTAAGATTGTTTTACACCAAGGTAGAGGATTCAATGCATAAGGTTTGTGTGTGCTGAAGAATGATGTGGTGCATATGCATTCAATGAGAACATAGTGTGTTAGGAGAAGAGTGAAGAGAGGAGAGGAAATTCTTGTAGAGCAAAGCAGAGATTGAGAAATTGTAGATTGAGTCTATAACACAGAACTGGATTCATTTGAACTATATGTAACTAGATTTGTTTCTCCACATACTTTCATTGTAAATATGATTGGTTGGTGCCATTAGATAGTTGGGTTGGTGCTTAGATTAGGGAGTGGGTGCTTCCTTAGAGTTGGTGCTCTTAATTCAAGGGATTGGTGTCTCTTTAGGGTTGGTGCCCTTAAACATTGTAACCAGTGAGGTTCTATTGTGAGGTTGGATTAGGAAAATAAATCCTAGTAGTATTTCTCACTGTGGTTTTTCCCATATTGGATTTTCCACATATATCTAGTGCTATGAGTATTGGTGTGTGTGATCTCTACATATTTTCTTAATCTACATAACAAGGGTTAAAAGAAAAGTTTTATTTTATGTATTGATTCACCCCCCTCTCAATAGATAGTTGTGTTCCAATAATTGGTTTTATAGCTCTAGTTCATTTGAGAAGCTTAATCAACTTAGGTAGATCTTGGATAGTGAATACAAGATGGCTAGTCAAGAAGGTTCTTCCTCAAATATAACACCTCTCTTTAATAGATCGAACAATGCTTTTTGGAGCATAAGAATGCAAGCACATTTATCATATTTAGGGTTTAATGTATGGATGATTGTAGTAAATGCATATGTTATTCCTACTACACCATCCACTGACCAAGTTAATAATAAAGCATATGAGAAAAATTCCAAGAAAAAGAATGCTATTCTTTGTGGATTTTCTAACTCAAAGTTTGTAAAAGTGATGCACTATCAAACATCCCATGAGATTTGGGTCAAATTAAAGAGCATCTATGAAGGTGATGAAAAGGTAAAGTAGGCCAAGATACAAACATACAAAGGTAAGTTTGAAATCCTTAAGATGAATGAAGAAGAGAAAATTGTAGATTGCCTACTCAGGGTAGGTGAAATAGTTAATGCAATTAGAGGCTTTAGAGAAGAGATGCAAGAATCTATCATTGTCAAAAAGGTCCAAGATCCTTTCCCTCCAAATATGACTATTTTTTTTGCAATAGAGGAAGCAAGAGATCTAAAAAAACTTACTCTTGATGAGTTGTATGGCACCTTCACTACCTATGAGATGAGAACAGGAGACATTGATAACTCCAAGAGAGAAGCAACATTCAAAGAAGAAAAAAAGTAAAATTTAGAAGCACCTACATCTGAATCTAAGAATATTGATGAAGAAGAAGCTAACTTTTTTAAAATATTAAGAAAAATCTCTGGAAAGTACAAAGGTAAGTTACCCTTTAAATTCTATAATTGCAGCAAGATAGAAAATTTTGTTATTAAATTCCCTTATAGAGAAAAGGATAACTTTGAGAAAGTAGAGGATAGTCAAAAGTAGAAACCCTGCTTCCAAAAGAAGAATAAATTCTTTAAAAATAAGAAAATTATATACACAAAAGAAGAAAGTGATCCATCTCATGTTATTGATAGCCCATATGATGACCATGATTGTTCCTTTGTGGTTGATGGAGATGAATCCCTATTCATGGAATTATTATCCCACTTCTGAGGATCAAGAAAAAGGAGAAATTGAAGATTTTGATGATGAAAAAGAAGGAGAAGTGGATCTAGAGGGTGAACTCATTTGTACTCTAGATGAGATTGAAAGGATAAGAAAGGAGAAATCAAAGTAGAAGAAGCATGCACAAAAAGAAATTGAAAGTCTATCTAAAAGGGTTAAAGAATTTGATCAGATGATAGTTAGCCTAAAGACACAAGTTGAAGAAGATAAAAGAAAAGAAGATGTAGTCAAATTTGAATGACAATCTAAATTTGATGAATGCATCAAGTTGGAAGCAGAAATAGTGGCTTTGAGAAAAGAATTGAAAAAGTCTATAGAAAAAGTAGAAAAAGGTCTGAAGCTAAAAGGAGGCTCAAATATTCTTGAAGAATTGATTAAATCATAAAATCCTTGAAAATAAAAGTTTGGCCTAGGTTTTGAGAAAGGGTAGAATCCTACTACCAGTGCATCTGCAAGTTTATATGATAGATTCAAAGTAGAATAAAATATTGGAACAAAGAATGAGAAAATGAAGAGGATACCTCTAAAGATGCTATTGATAAGAAGAAACCTAATGGAGAAAAGAAGCTTGCAGTATATAATAAGATTAATAAGCGAGTCCTTGAAGACTTGAAGAAGAAGCATAATATAAAGGGAGTTGATGTAGATGGTTTTACAAGGGTGAGAGATTTGAAGAAGCAAAATAAAAGAAGACCTCCTCATCCTGCACAAATAAATGCTATGACTAGGTATTCCTCATCTTTCTATGGTTACTACTATACTTGTAATTAGTTTGGTCATAGGGCTAGTGAATTTTGTGTTGTACCTAAAAGGAGAAAAAACTTTTTAGTAAAAAATCATTTGCTCCTTTGTTAGATACAAATGTAATATGCTATAATTGTAATAATTTTGGTCACATAGCCAAACAATGTAGAACAAATTTTGTAAGAACAAAAGTACAAGATAAGAATAACATTCCCTCCAAAGTGAACAAAGGTTAACAAGTCTCTACTAAAGAAAAAGATGAATAAGAAAAAAAACCCAAGAAAGCGTGGAAAGAGAATGCTTAGAAGGTTGCAATATCTATGATTTGTCAAACTAAACTCCATGCCAAGAAGCAAAATTTATGGGTAATAGACAATGCTTGCTCTAAGCACATGAATAGTGATAAGAAAAAGTCCATTAAAGTAGGTAAATGCAAAGAAGGCTCTGTTAGTTTGGGAGACAACACTGCTTTAAAAATAGGTGGTAAATGAACCCTAAGCATAAATGGAAAATTTCCTACACATGATGTTCTTTATGTTGAAGGATTAAAGCATAATATACTAAGTGTTAGCCAAATGTGTGAAAATGGATAGAAAGTCACATTTAATGCATAAGTTTGTGAGATAAGGAAATCAAGGAGATTAATATCAGAAGGAAAAAGAACTAAAAGTAATATTTACAATATTTGTGAAGTGAATGGTCAAAGCTACATGATAGGAAAGATTGATTTGAGTTGGTTATGCAATAGGAGAATTTTCCATGTAAAATTTGATAATCTTGTAAAAATGAGTTCAAAAGGACTTGTGAGATACATGCCTAAGATAGCCAAACCTACAAACACCACTTGCAAGGAATGTAAACAAGGAAAATAAACAAGGGTTATATTTTAGAAAAAAGAGTACCTTTGGAGTTAGTGAATATTGATATTTATGGCCCCACAAGGACAAAAGGATTGAAAGGAGAAAGGTACTTCATGTTACTAATTGATGATTACTCAAGAATGACATGGATAACTTTCTTGAAGGATAAGTCTCAAGAATTTGAAAGATAAATTTTTTTTTAGAACCATGGTTGAGAAAGAGATTGGAAGAAGGATCAAATGATTAAAAGATTAGATAGAGATTGAAAATTCACATCAAATGAATTCATAGAATATTGTGAGAAGCATGGAATCAAAATGCAATATTCAGCAGCAAGGAATCCACAACATAATAGAGTGGTTAAAAGAAAGAATAGTATAGTCAAAGAGATGGCTAGAACAATGCTAAATGAGGCCAACTTATCTTATGTACTAGAGAGAGGCAATACCTACAACACTATATAATTTGAATAGAGTTTAGCTAAGAGTAAACAACAAGAAGGAACCCTATGAACTATGGTATGGAGAACCAACATCTATTAAATACTTTAAAGTGTTTTGGTATTAGATGCTATATCAGGAGAGAAGAAGACAACTTAGGAAGCTTTGACTCAAGATGTGATGAAGGAATATTTTGTAGATATTCCACTCAAAGTAAAGCCTATAAATGCTACAGCAATAGGTTGCAAAAAATTATAGAGATTATTAATGTCAAGGTTGATGAAGATTTGAATCATGTTGAACCTGAAAAGGATAGCTATGAAGTTGAATTAGAGTCTGAAGAAGAAGTTTTTGATGAAGAGTCTGAAGAAGAGAATGAAAAGGCACCTTCAAGATATATTCAGAAAGATCATCCTTAAGAGCAGATTATTGGCAACAAAGAGGAGTTCAAACAAGGAAGAGAGTTGCAAAGAACAAAGAGCAAGTATACTTTGCACTATTATCAAAAATAGAGCCCAAGAGTTATGTTAAAGCCAACAAGGATTAGAGTTGGATAAAAGAAATGGAAGAAGAACTAAGCCAAATTGAAAAGAACAAAACTTGGGAGTTAGTTCCATGACCCTCAAGAAAAAATGTGATAGATACTAAATAGGTATTTATAAATAAGCTTAATGAAGATGGGGATATTGTAAGAAATAAGGATAGATTGGTGTGTAAAGGGTATGAAAAAGTTGAAGGTATAGATGTTGAAGAAACATTTGCACCAGTTACTAGATTTGAAGCCATAAGAATGTTTATAGCATTCTTTTCTCATAAAAGATTTAAAGTCTATCAAATGGATTTCAATTCTGCATTCTTAAATGGGAATGTAGAAGAAGTTTACATAGAAAAACCCAAAGGTTTGCAACTATTAGAAGACGATTATGTTTGCAGATTGAAGAAACACTATATGGTCTAAAACAAACACCTAGAGCTTGGTATTCAAGATTAGACAAACACTTACAACAATAAGGATTCAAGAAGGGATGTGTCGATAGAAATTTATACTTAAATCTAAAGGTGAGCATATGATAATTGTTGTTGTGTATGCAAATGACATTATTTTTGGTGGTAACAATGAATTTGTTGTTGAAATGCAAAATGAGGTTAAGATTTCTATGCTGGGAGAACTTTTCTTCTTCCTTGGTCTACAAATAGCACAAACTGATAAAGGGATATTCATGTCTCAAACTAAGTATGCTAAGGAGATTCTTAGGAAGTTTGGGATGGAAGATAGAAAGGGTGTGTGCAGGATCATCATGGAAAAAATAGGCCCTTAAGTGGTGAAAATTTTAGAAAAATTAGAGTCAGGCAACTTGACGTAAATTTTTGAATAAGTTTTCTATATTATTTCAAAAATATGTAAGAATATAATCTATAGCAAATTGAATGTAGTTTATAAACTACTAGGTTTATTTATAAAAAAAAATGTATTTGGTAAAAATTTGAAATTTCAATGCAAGTAGTACTTAAATTTCAAGGAAAAAATAAGAAGTAGGATGTCTGTCTAACCACCCTAACCACAATAAAATGATAAAAAAATTATAAGATTTTAGATATAAGTAGAGAACTCATGTCCTGATGTGATGCATTTTTTTATAATTTTTTTCCAAGTAAATAATTAATTATGATTTTTTTATTACAACTTTAAAAAATATAAAAAACTCTCTAGGTCTAACCACCTTAGTCAAAACTTCATGAAATTCATTTCTTTTTTTAATCTTATAGTATGTGAAGCATAGAATGTGACATATTTTAGATTCAAAAAATGTGATACCATTTGAAAGCTATAGATGTTTTTCAATCAGCCTATTAATCAGGACTTTAGTCATAATTCAAATAGAAAATGAATAATAATAATTTATTAAATTCAAAGTAAAGCATAATTTATACTGGTGGAAAGCTAAGAATCTCCTTTAAAAACCTTTTTCATTTCATCAATTTTGGGCTAAAAAAAGTCGTCGACCACATACCCGCAAACTAGTTGGTACTGCCATGATAACTAGATGTAAATTAAGCAAGATATATGAATCCTCAAATGAAAATCAGACCATGTATAGATAAATGATACGTAGCTTGTTGTACCTAACTACATCAAGACTTGATATGATGCAATTAATGTACATGGTTGCAATATTTCAAGCTGCTCCTGAAGAGTCATGTCAATGTGGTAAAGAGAATTTTCATATATATCCAAAGCACAATTGACTATGGACTTTGGTATCCCAAAGGTGAATATTTCACTTTGACAATATATATAGATGTTGATTAGTTAGGAAGTGTGGATGATAGAAGAAGCACTAGTGGTGGCACATTCTTTCTTGGAAACTATGAGATAAGGGGGATTCGCTGCTCACAACTCTCTTCATTCTCAAGAGAATCCTAGGGAGCGAATTTCCCTTAACCACCTCAATGCTTGAGGAATGAACAAAATTGAAAATAAAATATACATAGACTAATTATCATGCAAGAGTACTTCAGAATTTGAGAGAGCAAAGTTTCTAGATTTATGCCTCAAAAAGAGGAGCTCTTGGGCAACAACTATAGCACAGAATTAGGACACTAGTGTGGTGTGTTGGAGTTTGAAGGACACACTGATGTCTCAAGAAATGGAGAACTCAAGACTTGGACATAAAGACTAAAAACTTCAATATCTAGAATAAATCTAAGATCTATTTAACATAATGACAAGATAGGAAAAAAAAATGAGAGAAAACACAAGGAGAGAGAGGAGTACTTACAAAAAACCAGTTGTTTGAATCCTCCCTTCGAGCTCCATCTTAGCAACTTGCACACAAGATTAATAGAGAAAAATGTTGGGGTTATTTTGTGGCTTGCCGCAGTGAAACCCCCATTTTGGTGTTCCCACATCCAAAGACAACTAGATAGATAGAGAGAGTAATTGAAATAGAAAAAGGGAAGTGGTGAAAATAATAATCACTTGAGGAGAACCTACATCACCAAGTAGTAAATGAAAAAAGAGATCTAATCTATTCCCAAATAGATAAGAGAAAGAGAGCATTACCAACAGGCCTTGGCTCCCTCTTGAACATATGGACACATCGTTGAATGCCTACTAGAGAGTGTTGGCTATTGGAGGGACCTCATTCTGATAGAGCTTCACTTGTAGAAGTGCTATTATAGAGAATAGAAGAGGCTTAAAAAAAGAAGTGAGATTGAGAAGACAATAGATTGAATGAGAGAGAACCCACAAAAATGAGAGAAAAAGGGAGTTTTTTGCATGTAAGGACGAAAAGAGCCGTTACACTTGAGAATATAATTGCAAAGATGAGTTTCAAGAGCCAGGATTCAAGATTCCCCATTTCAAACTCAGAAAACCTTCAGGACACTAGCTCACCATGCAGACATCCACACACTGCATAGGCATCCAAAATGTTAGTTTTTTGGAAATAGGATGGCAGACTATTGTCACTTCGTCATTGGACCTCGTGGAGTTGGAATCATAGAATTTTGATCCATGAGGAACTTGTCATAAATTGGTTTAGGCACAATAAATGCTAGGAAAAGTGCTAAAATGTGAAATTTCCCCAAGGGTGCAATTTGACAACATTACATTTTTCCCCCACTTTAGTGGGCTCAATTTTGGAAAAATCACCCACACTAAAGTAGAAGAGAAAAAGTCAACCCAAAATTTTAAATTTTACCAATTTATGTGCCAAAAAGATACTGCAGAGGCTACAAAGGTCGAGCTGATAGGTACTAAAGATGCCCCCAACGATTGAGCTCAATGAAAAATACAATTTTTTTTGTGGAAAATCACACAAAATTTTGTTCCACAAAACTTCTAATTTTAAGTTAGCTTGAAAATTGAAGGAAGCTACTAGGGTGAGAAGAATGAGGGTATGTGCAGGATCATGATGGGCCAAAAAGTGGTAAGATTATGGGTATTTGTAGGCTATGTGGTTGATGACTTTTTTACCCAAAATTGATGAAACGAAAAGGGTTTTAGGAGATTCTCATCTTTCCACCAATATAAATTATGCTTTAATTTGAATTTAATAAATAATTATTATTTATTTTCTATTAGAATTATGACTAAAGTCCCGATCAATGGTCCGATTGAAAACATCTATAACTTTCAAACGGTATCACATTTTTTGAATCCAAAACATGAGTCACATTCTATGCTTCACATACTATAGGATTAAAAAAAAAAAATAAAAATTCATGAATTTTGACCAAGTTAAGGTGGTCAAACATCGAAGTTTTTTTTAAGTTGTAATAAAATTCATAATTAATTATTTACTTGGAAAAAATTACAAAAATATGCATCACATCCTAACATTAGTCCTCTACTTATATATAGAATATTATAAAAAAAGTATTATCATTTTATTGTGGTTAGGGTGGTAGACAAACACCTACTTATTTTTTCCCTGAAATTTAAGTACTACTACATTGAAATTTCAAATTTTCACCAAATAGATTTTAAAAAAAAAAAAACCTAGTAGTTTAGAAACTACATTCAATTTTGCTACAGATTCTATTCTTACATATTTTTGAAATAATATAGATAACTTATTCAAATTTTTACGTCAAGTTGCCTAACATTGATTTTTTTGAATTTTTGCCCCTTAAGGGCCTATTTTTCCATGATGATCTGCACATACCCATGATCAAGAAAAATTTGATGATTCATAGGAGAAATATGCTAAAGAGGTGACTATATGCGCCCTCCTAAGTTTTCCCCCAAATAGGTGGGGTAAAATCAGGAGAAACTAGGGGGCCACAAACTCTGAGAAAAATGGGCCTCGAGGTACCTATATATACCCAAGTGGGCCCCTAAAAGGGTCATCTTCACTATGCATCGTGAGGATTTTATCGAGTTCTGTGAGAGAAATATCAGCAAAATGCCACCCAGACAAGAGTATGAGGTGCCCAAATTGGACCAGTTATGCCAGGACATTGTCGAGGGTCTCGAGGTGGATTAGGTAGGCCTCAAAACCTCTTGTTTAAGCATTTTTAATGATTTTTTGGCTAGTTTTAGGATCAGAGTAATGCAGGAATCCTAGATGTGTGCACATGTCCTTTGTGTGCGCTATCATCCAAGATGTGCATAGTCATCTAGGATGCATGATGTCATCCGGGTGCCTCCAATGGTGAATCAAGAAATTTGTGGAGGATAGATATCTACATGACACACATCTGTCCCTTGGAAATTTTAACTTAATATTTTTTGAAATTATTCCTAGTAGGCTATCTTCTAACTTTATTTTTTTCCTTTTTCACAGGATTACCCCAAGATTAGGGATCATCCTAGTGGGTGGGTTCTTCACCTGCTCAGAGGGTAGAGGGACCACCTCTCTAATGATGAGGTCACACACCTACAACATGTTGGTCTCTGGTAGGTATACATTATGATAGAGATGTTATACCATGGTAGGATTTTGATGGCTCTCATGGAGAGGTGGGATACCACCACATCAAGCTTCTAGCTATTGATGGGAGAGACAACCATGACACTAGAGTATGTCTACCACATCCTCGACCTTTTCATCCATGGTTAATAGGTGAACTTAGATGAGATGCACTTGGCACGAGAGTGATTATAGGGTGTCTGCTATTGCTCCAACATTACAGATGGTAGGGATGGGACTGAGCACATTTACACTTATTGGTTTGAGTAGGCCCCGACTATCGCACCCTTGTTGCATTGAGTCATGGAGGTTACCATGGCCACTAGAATCACTATAGACGGGTGAGGATCTTACCTTCATGAGGGTCTCATCCATACCATTCAAAATATGGTGGAGTGCAAGATGGTGTTTGCATGGGGGCACAAGATGCTTGGACATTTATACTAGGAGCTTGAGAGATATGTGCATTATGAGTATCAAATCCTCACCACATGCACATTACTATAGGTGCGAGATTTTGCACACATTACATGCATGAGGCTAGCTAGCTGTCCCTAAGTGTGGGATTTTATAGTGGTCATGGCTCACTAGTACAAGCTCTTGTTGTAGTGGTGACATGGAGATCTGCAGTTTTGGAAACTATAGTTTGATACATTAAGAGTAGATAAAATTAGATGGAGGCCCCACCAGTTGTTCCGATGGGTGGATGATGGTAGGTTCCTTAGGAACCTACAACACATCATTTTATCTTGGGTCATACTAATTTTGTGATCATGCCATATTATTGGAGATGGGTGATGTAGTAGCATGGTCTGATTCAAACAACCCCCCATATTCCCCACATATACCCAAGTTGTTCAGAGTGTTGCACAACTAGGGGACCATCTACATCCCACCATTGTAGATGTCATCCCTTTAGACGATGAGGCCAATGATCGTGATCTATCAGAGATTAGCTTGGTAGATAACATTAGGGTAGTGAGGTAATTTTTGGTGTGGTGGGTGAGACACTATCCAACACTAGTGTTTATGGCAGATGACCCCATGGGGGATCCCAAATTTTAGGGGGATGTACCACCATAGCCACCAAGGAAGAGATGGAGGGGTCAAGGAAATGAGGGAGGGTAGGAGTAGCAGTAGTAGGAGGAGCATCAATAGGAGCAGTAGGAGTAGGCTGAGGTGGTGGTGGAGGACATCCTCTCGTCCACTGACCATCTCAGTCACATCGATAATACCAATACTGCCCACCATCCTAGCGGTAGCTCTGGTAGTAGCTGGAGTGGCTCGTGATGCTGATAGTGTGGGGCCTAGTGTCCCCCCCACTTGATCCATATTGGAAACCAAGGGATCTGGGTACGAGGTTTGATCATGCTATTTCATTTCAGTGCTTTCAATTTTCATCTCATGTATATGTGTTTTTACTTTTAGTTTTTGTATCTATACATTTTGTGATACTGATATATTTCTTCTCTATGGTTGCAATGGATACATAGGGATGGAATAGGTTTTTTTCCTAGTGCATATCAGAGGTGGCCCCTATCGTGCCCATCCAGGGGTCGGGCCTAGACTCCTACCAAATAGTGTTAGTGGGGAAACACACCCATCTTTTCAAGCCACTAGCCCACTTGAGGACTGCTATGAGGAGGGGTAGGTGGAGATTATGCAGAGGACTGCAAACACCAATACTGTCTAGGGATAGTGAGATCAGTTGTCTGGTGACAATGAGATTAGTTGTCGAGGGAGCTGTGAATGACCCTAGTAGAGTGAGATGCAGTAATGATGAGGGTCGATAGTGCCCAGTAGGCATGTGATTCCCTATAATGTTGGTTCAATGACCTTGCGGGGAATCCAGTAGTGGTGATCCCAATAGATGGCCAACAACTGCAGAAGGAGCTCATCTAGGCCTATATGTAGATAACCTTCATTCAAAGAGAGATCAATAGGATGGGCATGGCCATGTCTGTCTCACAATCACACCGCACCCGATTAGTCTCCATTGTGCAGCCTCAACCATAGTCACAACCATAGCCAGAGAGCTCTAGGAGTCATATTCTTGGGGGTTAGATAGTCATTTTGTACACCACTTTTGTAGTCATGACACATATTTTAGAGATCATTTTTTATGTATAGAAATCAATACATATATACAATAGACACTCATTTTTTATGACAGTGGTGTGATACATCTACATGAAATTGATACTTATGTATATACATGAGATATTGATTCTGACATTATGGAACTCTTTATTTGATGTGCATGTTTCTTACTTTCATGTGTGTTGATGCTATGGATTTTATATATGTAAGAAAATGTGCCTCAACTTGCTAGCTTGGAACTTTTGAACTTGAGGTGTTTCTCCTTTTATTGGCTTGTATGTCATGGGATCACTGAAAATTATAACTTTGGAACCTATGTTGCGGGGTTCTAAAATTTCATAACCTCCCGGCTAGTGATATTGAGGCTCTCTTTTTTGTCAGCATGTCGTGGGTTTTGAGAACTTCATAACCTTTGATAGAGGTTCTGAAGTTCAGTTTTCTAATGACATAGTGACTCTAAGGCTGATTGATGTGGGGACCACAATTACAAATAAAGAATCATTAGTGTATTAGATGAAGATATCTTGATCGATGATTGTGGTAAGTTTGATCAAATGACACCCACTAACCCCTCGCCTCTTGTGGTGGGTCCTGATAGACTCATGTGGGGTGTGTCGAATAGGTCAACAGTGATGACATGACATCATGATGGTACTTGATCAACGGTTGTGATGAGGTTAATCTAACGGTCCCTGCTAACCCCATACCTCTTGTGTTGGGTCCCAAGTGACTCTTGTGGGGTGTGTGGGAATTGGCTTGCTAGTGATGAGTTGTTATGTTGGCAGTGGGGACCACTGTGTTATGAAATTTCCCCATCACAAAAAATGTATTCAATCAAAGGATGTGATTAAATGAATCCAACAGTGCTCGCTAATTCTGCGCCCTTTGTGGTGAGTTCTGAAAGACTCTTGTGGGGGTGTGCAGAATTGACTAAGTGATGTACATCAATTGACTCAGTAACTCATGGAGAATGTCGTGGTGGGATCCGATTGGTGTTGAGATGGAAAGCAATGGTTGTTTGCTGACTTGGCAAGTGAATGGACATTGAAGTTGATGTAGTTTTTAACAGTTGGTGTATAGTTGAAACGATTTCTTTTTTAGAATTGAAGTGACTATGGTTCGATGTCGAATATATATTGTAATACTCTGAAATGAGTACAGGTTTTTTTTAACTAATGAGTTTTAATTGATTTTTGTTCTACATTGTATGTGTAATAGTGTGAAAGAACAAAACTATTTGTTGTTGTGAATTAACACCTTGGGTGGAGTTTGTAACTTTGTATGTAATTGATTTACTATAATACAAAGTGGCTTTATTTGGTGTGTGGGTTTTTCTTCCGTAAGGGTTTTCCCACGTAAAATCTGGTGTACAATTATGTGTGTGTTAAATTTTCTATTCTCGTGTTCTGATTAATGTGCATCTTAATGACTATAACTCGAATTAAATGAAATTTTATGCATTTCTTTCATGAGAATTTTTCATTTGGAAGGTGTTACTACACTGAGCTTTCCTTACAAGTGGTATTAGAGCCTGGCTAGTTGAGTTATCATCATGGGTAGGGCTGCTTTTTTGTGCTAATTTTGTTTAGTGGGAGTCTTGCAGATAAATCTAATTGTCTTGATTACAGATTGAGATGGCAAGCACATTAGGAAAAATAGAAATTAAGAATTTTAATGGCATCAATTTTTAGCTGTGGAAACTCAAAATGGAAAACCTGTTGGTGGATAAAGATCTTTGGATTGTTGTTATGGGGACAAAATCATTAGACATGAAACAAGAAGAATGGGACCTTGTAGATAGAAAAATTAAAGGAATGATAAGACTTTGTTTGGTTGATTCTATTCTCCTGAATGTCCATGAGGAGAAGACTGTATAAACATGAAAAATTTAACCCTTTTAATTTTTCTTATTTTATCCCTTCTTGTGCTTATTTGGATTGATTTCACCTTGATTTAATGTTGCAATGTGGCCCACACATTCACATTAGTTCTTGAATCTTTATAAATCACTAAGACTTTAAGATGTCTTGTAAAGGTGTTGTGAAGTGTTGTAAGACATTTTTTAACAATTTTCTAAGCTCTTCTTCTTATAATTCACTTACATACCCCCTTTTTATCACTTACCAAGTCTTATTTTAAAGTGTTGTAAAGTCTTGTAACAAACTTGCATGCTTTTCTAGGCTTGTCATCACCAAATACAACTTGCTTATGCTTTATTTATCCCCTTTATACACTTACATGCCTTAATTAAATGTATTTTTTAGTACAAACCTGGAAAACATCATTTAAAACAACTTAATTCTCAACCCCCACTCACATGCCTTGAGTAGGAACCATTCACCTAGGGTGGTGAATGAGTCCCGCTTGGCACAAAAATCAAAATAAAATTAAATTACTGGTGGGTTTTAATTCCTAAAGACCTAAGGTCGGCCTGCAATACTGCATATTTTTGAAATTATGGCATAGGTGTGTATAAATACATTATTTTCTATTCATTTTAACCCCCATTCATTCAAGTATTCATTCTTGCATCCAATCTCTCTAAGCATTCACTTAACCATAATTGCATCATTTAATCAAGCAATTATCAAGCATCTTAGAGTAGCTATTGACATATCTTCAGACTTCAACAATAAGGGTTTGGTGAGTTTATGACATTTGCATATTATTTTTTCATCATTCCTTCCTTCTTTATTTCATTATCAATGGTTTGATTACCAAAGTAGGGTTTGACCAAGGAAAACCCCTATACTCTAATCCTTAACCATTTTCCCCCTCTTTGCATGTGTGTTTGCAAGTCTTATAAGAAGATTTGTTAAGGAGAGAGGTGTTGAAAAGTTTCCAATAAGTCATCAAATTTATCAAAGTCAACATAACCCTAATTGGAGCTTGAAGACCCTTTTCATCCCATTTTCTACAAATTCAAATCCGACAACCCAACAAGTAGAAAAGTACAGACCAGGACCCACATAGTTGACCTTTGACTTTGCATATTTTTGTAGGTGGTCTGATTCACCATCTGTGGTGAATGAGTCCCAGTGCTAGGCTAGAAAAAGAGTTTTCTAAAGTTCTGAGTTCCTAACATCACAAAACTTGTTGCGACAAATTTTACCAGAAACAAGACTGATTCACCATCTTTGGAGAATGAGTCCTAGTGGGCATTAGAATTGAATTATGCAGCATTCCAGAACCTTCACAAATTTTCTTTCAGTTTCTACGCCATTTAGTTTCATTCAATTATGTTTGCATTTGTTTATGTTTCTAGTTCGTGTTTACATACAACATTGTGTTTTCCAGCACTTTGAATTTCCTAGTTTACATTTAATAATTGATCTATTTCATTAGTTTTTTACATTTAGTTTATCTCATGTAAGCATATTGCACCCACATTACATCCATATTTGAATGTAACATTGCATTTTGGCCCCAAATCTTTACCCTTCTAGGTGTAAAACCCTAGAAGTGTCACAAGAATTTCAATTTGCCAAAATCTTTGGTTACAGACTACAAATTCTTTATGGAAGAAACTTGGTGATATTTATCAAGGAAAGCATTTGGTGAATAAGTTATTCCTGAGCAAGAAGTTATACTCCTTGAAGATGGAAGAAGGAGCATCTATAGCAGAACATTTGAATTCATTTAATATGATTGTTGTACAGTTGGCCTATGTGGGTGTGAAGATAGAGGAGGAGGATTGTTGTATGCTTTTGTTATGTTCCTTACCTGATGCATGGGATCATATGGTGATGGCTATTCGAAGTACAACAACCACTTTCAAGATAGAAGACGTGGTTGCTTCACTGCTGTTAGAAGAGATGTGAAGGAAATCTTTTGAGATGGCCAAGGGGGCCCTTGCTATTCAAGGTAGATCTAAGGAGAGAGGCAAGAAGAAAGAAAAAAAGTCTAAATCCAAATCTGAAGAGAAGTCTAAGTCTCCTAGCAAGAAGTCTAAGGAAAAATGCTAGAATTGTGGGAAGACTGGTCATATCCGAAAGGATTGTAAATAGGAGAAAAAGAAGAAGAAGAACTCTTCGGATAAGGATTCTTCTCAAAGTGACTCAGATGCTTTCATTGTAGCCTTGGTGACTCGGGAATTAGATGATGTCTAGCTGATTAACTCAGGCACATCTTTTCACATGACATCTCATAGAGATTGGTTCACGAAGTATGAAAAGTATGCTAGTGGAAAGGTGTATCTAGCAAGTTATTCATCTTTGGAAATTGTTGGCTAAGGAAGAGTCAAAATTCAATTTCCTGATGGAAGAATAAAAGGAATTGATGGCATTATACACATACCAGGTCTAGTTTAGAATTTTATTTTTCTTAGTAAGTTGAATGATGTTGGTGTACAAGTTTCATTCTCAAGTGGTGGTTGTAAGATGACTAGAGGCTCGATGGTGCTGGCCAGGGGTACTCGAATTGGCACTCTGTACAAGTTGTATGCATAGACTATTCAATGTAACAATGTCTCTGTAAATTCAAGCAAGGTTGCTCATGTAGAGAAGGAGAACGAAGTTCCTCTAGGTGCAAAATATTTGGAGGTGAAACTACCAATAGAGAAGACCATGATGTGACATCATAGACTCAGTCACATAGGAGAAAATGTCTTAAAATCCTTGAAAAATAATAACTTGGTAGAAGGGCTTGTTGATTGTAACCTTGAGTTCAATTTTTGTGAACTTTATTTTTATGGAAAGCAACACCATGTTTCCTTTTACTGTAGTCCTCATAGATCTTCTGGCATACTGGATTACGTTCACTTTGATGTATTTGGTCTAGTAAATGTTCCTTCATTATTGAAGTATAAATAGTATGTTTCTTTTATTGGTGATTATTTAAGAAGGGAATTTGTGTATTTTCTTAAAAGTAAACCAGAAGTGTTTAGTCAGTTTAAAGAGTTTAAAAACTTGGTAGAGAATTATACTAGAAGGAAAATTACATGCTTAAGGATAGACAATGGTGGTCAATTTTGTTCTACAGATTTTGAAAGGTATTACAAAGACCATAGGATCAAAAGGCATATATAAACTACAACCTATACTCCACAGCAAAATGGAGTTGCTGAAAGACTAAACAAGATGCTGATGGAAAGAGTGAGAAACATGTTGAACATTGCTATCCTAGAGCAGAAGTTATGGGCTAGGGTTGTGGCAACAACATGTTACTTGGTCAATCATTCACCTTGTTCAACTCTTTTTGAAAAAAAACTGATTGAAGCATGGTCTAGTAAGAAGCCCTCCTTGAGACATATTCATGTCTTTGGCTATGAAGCATATGTTTATGTACTAAATTAGAAAAGTTCTAAGTTGTAAAAATAAGCTATAAATTGTATCTTCATTGGATACAAAATTGGTGTGAAAGGATACAAGCTTTGGGATCATGTTACTGAGAAGGTTGTGTACAATAGAAGTGTAATCTTTCAGGATCTGAAACCTTCTACAATTGAACCATAGTCAGAGACAGAAGAAGAAGAAAAGAAGAATCATGTAGTTGAAATTCCTCAAACTCCAGATAAAGAGGAACTACAAATTCAAAGTGTACCTGAAACTGGGGAGAGGTTTAGTAGCTTTGAGAGGTTTGAACAAGAAGAAGAACCACAACCTCAGCCTCAACCTATGAGGAGGTCTACATATGAAAAGAATCAATATGATAGGTATGGATTTTCTATGTTGGATTTGAATTGTGCCTATGCTTTGATTTCTAGCACTGATGAGCCTAGGGCTGTAGAGAAGGCTATTAATACGTATTATTTAGATTCATTGTTGGAAGCCATGAATGAGGAAATGGCATCATTGAAAAGGAATGAAACCTTGGATTTGGTACCTCTACTTGAAGTTTGAAATCTTGTTGGCTGTAAATGGGTATTTAAGAAGAAAAGTGGTCTGGATGGTAGTGTGGAGAAGTATAAAGCTAGGTTAGTCATGAAAGGTTATTCCTAGGTGGAGGGAATTGATTATGGAGAATTTTTTTCTCCTATAGCTAAGCTAACATCTATTATATTTCTATTGTCACTTGTAGTTGCATATGACTTATAGGTTGAGCAGATGGATGTGAAGACAATGCTTCTTCATGGTGATCTGGAAGAAGAAATTTATATGTCCTATTTTGATCACTTCGTTGAAAAAGGTAAAGAAAATATGGTTTGCAAGTTGAATAAATCTTTGTATGGTTTGAAGCAATCACCTACAATGTGGTACTAGAATTTTGATACTTTTGTGTTGTATTTGGGATTTGTGAGATAAAAATATGATCATTATGTGTATTAAAAAATTGAAAATGATCATTTACGTATTATTTCCCTACATGTGGATGATATGTTATTCCTTGGGAATAGTAAGGGTATGATTTCTAATCTAAAATCTCAGCTGTCAGTACAATTTGAAATGAAAGATTTAGGTCTAGAAAGGTATATTCTAGGTATGGAAATCAGAAGGGATAGGGGAAGTAGAAATCTTTGGCTCGGCTAGAGAAAGTATATCAATACTGTCCTTGAGAGATTTGGTATGATAGATTGCAAGTAGTTAGTTGCTCCATTGTTGTAGGGAACAAAGCTATCTATTGAATATTTTCCAAAGTATCCTACTAAGATGGAGGACATTACTATGGTGCCTTATGCAAGTGAAATTGGTAGTTTAATGTATTCAATGGTCTATACTAGGATATACATTTTCCAAGTAGTGGGAGTACTTAATCAGTTATGGATAATCTAGGAAGACCGCAATGGGATGTCATGAAGAGAGTTTTCAAATATTTGAAGGGTACTTCAAAGTATGCATTGAGTTATCATAGAAACTTGACAAGATCTCATAGATCTCTCAGCATTTGTGGATATGTGCATTTTGATTGGGTAGCAAACATTGACAACAAAAGGTCCACCAGTGGATACATCTTCATGTATTTGATGGTGCAATTAGTTGGATTGGCAAGTAGAAAGATGTAGTTGCTTTATCTACTACTGAGGCAGAGTATATGGCAGCAACACACACCTACAAAGAATCCATTTGGCTTAGATGTTTGTGTTTTGATGTTGGGTTTCATGCAAGGAAGATTATGATTTGTTGTGACAATCAGAGTGCTATTTGTTTGGTGAAAAATCCCACTTTCTATGTTAGGACGAAGCATATTGATGTACAGTATCATTTCATTCATTATATGGTGGAGGATGTAAAGGTTAATCTTAGAAAGGTGGATACTCTAGAGAATGTTGTTGATGTGTTGAAAAATCCTGTAAGCACATACAAGTATAGGTGGTGTGATAGTTTGATCGGGCTTTGGGGCCTCAGACTTTAAATAACTTCAAGTTTGAAAGAAGCCAATAAGTCTTCGTCAAGTGGGAGAATGTTGGAAAATGTGCCTCAACTTACTAGCTTGGAACGTTTGAACTTGGCCTGTTTTTCCTTTTATTGGCCTGTATGTCGTAGGATTGCTGAAAATTATAACTTTGGAACCTATGTCATGGGGTTATAAAATTTCATAACCTCTCGAATTAGTGATATTGAGGCTCTCTTTTTTGTCGGCATGTCATGGGTTTTGAGAACTTCATAACCTTTGATAGAGGTTCTAATGTTTGGTTTTCTAGCGACATAGTGACTTTGAAGCCAATGGATGTGGGGACCATAGTTATAAATAAAGCATCATCAGTGTATCAGATGGAGATATCTTGA
>VDFB02063609.1:0-17825 GCA_007258455.2 Sequoia sempervirens | reverse complement strand
AAACCTAGTAGTTTAGAAACTACATTCAATTTGCTACAGATTCTATTGTTACATATTTTTGAAATAATATAGATAACTTATTCAAATTTTTACATCATGTTGCCTAACTTTGATTTTTCTAAATTTTTTTCCACTTAAGGGCCTATTTTTTCCATGATGATCCTACACATACCCAAGCCACTCTTAGTTGTTTGTCCTTGTTTTTTCCAAAAATTGGTATCAGAGCTAAGTTCCTCTAAATAAGTTTAAGAGCTCAAGGTGATCTAAAATGGCATCATACAAAAAGGACAATCCTAGATTCAATGGAACAAACTACTCATTGTGGAAAGCTAGCATGGAGTGTCATTTGAGGTGTATTGGTGAACCCTTCTAGAAGATTACTAAGAATGCATATGCTATTCCTTAGAATGGTCCTTCCACTGTCAATGAGATTAAAGAGGCCGAGAATAACATCAGGGCTATGGAAGCTTTGCTGAGTGCTTTGATAGATTCAAAAATGACAAATGTGCTAGGTCTAAAGATAGCTCATAAGATTTGGATGAAGTTGGAAACTTTGTATGAAGGAGATACACATGTGTCAATGGCTAGGATACAGAGCTTGAAAGGAAGTATGAAAATTTGAAGATGGGTGAAGATGAAAATATTTCCTCTTTTATGCAAAGAGTAAATGAACTAGTGATGGGTTTTAGATGTGCCAGCGGTACCCTAGAAGAGGATAAAATTGTAGCCAAAATGCTTAGATCATTACCTCCCTCCTACAAAGCAAAGGCTCATGCTATTGAAGAGACTAGATCATTGACAAATATGACAAGAGATACATTGATTGGTAAACTTGCTGCTTTTGAGTTGAGTGAATTTGGTGAATTTGTTCCCAAGACCAAATCTCCATTCAAGGCTACTATGGCTTGAAGAAACAAGCAAAGATATGATCCAGGAGAGTGTTCTAGAAATTCATCCAAGTATGATGAAGAATTAAAACAACTTGAAGATGATGAAAGAGAAATTGAAGAATTGGAAGCATTGATTGTGAAGAAAGAAGGTAGAGGAAAAGGTAAGTATCAAGGAGTGTTTCCTATTAAATATTTTTATTGCACTAAAATAGGTCATTTTGCATCAAGGTGTCCTAAAAGAGTTCCTAGATCTAAGCTTAACAAGTCTAGATTGCAAAATAAATGTTACTATGTTGAAGGAGTGATTGATGATGAGTTTAATAAAGATGATGAAAATGGAGATGAATGGGTTTTCATTGCTGCCATTGAAAATAGTCCTGTGGCTACTGAATCTGCTAAAGTTGAGAAAGATCTTGCAGCCTGAATTGAAGATAAGGATGAGTGGGTTATTGACATTGGATGCTCACATCATATGAGTGGTGAAAAAAGAAAATTTGTAAGTCTAGAAAAGTATGACAATGAGGATGTAAGATTTGGAGATAACAATGTTGGTGTGATTCATGGTAGAGGACCTATTTTTCTTGGTGGTAAACACAACACTAATGATGTCCTTTATGTTGAAGGCTTGAAGTACAACCTATTGAATGTTGGAAAGATGGTGGACAAGGGTTATGATCTTCAGTTCAAAGATGGAAGTTGTAGGATACTTGGAAGTTTAGGAAAAGTAATTGCATCAGGTAAAAAGACAGAAGGTAATATTTTTCACCTAAATAGTGCTAGTGAAGTTGTTTAATTTCTCAAGTAGATGAAAGTTGGTTATGGCATAGGAGGCTATGTCATGTGAATTTTGATAACATTGTCAAAGTAAGCTCCACTAAAGCAGTAAGAGATCTACCTAAGCTTGTGAAGCCTACTAACACAATTTGCAAGGAATGTTAGATGGGAAAATAGACCAGAGTCTCTTTCTGGAGCAAACAAAATCATACAAATGGTTTGTTGGAGTTGGTGCATATTGATCTCTATGGTCCCTCCAGAGTTAGAAGTATTCATGGTGAAAGGTACTTTATGTTGCTTATTGATCATTATTCTAGGATGATATGGGTATCTTTCTTAAGAGAAAAATATGAAGCATTAGAAAAGATCAAAATTTTCAAAGCTATGGAAAAAAATGAGAAAGGTCTAAAAATAAAATGCTTAAGGTTAGAAAAAGGTGGTGAGTTCCTCACATATATTGGATGCTGCTAGAACAATGATAGAAGGAAAAGTTCCTCACATATATTGGAGTGAAGCTGTAAGTACTACTATGTACAGTTTGAACTAGGTAAATTTCAATAGTAATTCCGGTATGACTCCTTTTGAACTATTGTTTGGTTATATTCCTACTATTAAGTATTTCAAGATCTTTGGAAGCAAGTGTTACATTAAGAGAGATGAAGATATAGGAAAATTTGATGCAAGAAGTGATGAAGGAATATTTCTAGGTTACTCTACTAAAAGAAAGGCCTATTGGTGCTATAATAGAAGATTCAGAAAGATGGTTGAAAGTGAAAATGATAGAGTTGATGAGGACTTTGCTAGATCATCCAGATATTGTGGATATGATTCAAATGAAGATAATGCACACCAAGGAAAAAATACTCAGATGTGGAATCAAATTCAAATTGTGCCATATGTTTTGGTAAAACAACCTCATTTTGTTCCAATAAATCAAGTAAGTTAGGAAGTAGAAACAAGTACAAATGTAGAAGAAAGAATAGAAGAACTAGAAGCCCAAGAAATTCCTAAAGTTCCAAGGTATTTAAAGCTAAATCATTTTGAAAATAAAATTATAGGAGAAAAGAATAAAGGAGTGCAAACTAGAAGAAGGATTTCCAAAGAGTATTGCTTGATTTCCAAGATTGAGCCTAAAGGTGTCAATGAAGCTTGCAATGATGAACACTAGATTGAATCTATGAAGGAAGAACTAAAGTAGATTGAAAAGAATGTTACATAGATGCTTGTTCCCATACCTAAAGAAAAAAAAGTGATTGGTACTAAGTGGTTCTTTAGGAATAAGCTGAATGAACAAGGTGAAGTGGTTTGGAATAAAGCAAGATAGGTATGTAAAGGGTATTCACAAATGGAGGGTATTGATTTTGGAGAAACCTTTGCCCCTGTTGCTAAAATTGAAGTTGTTAGATTATTTCTTGCTTATGCTACCTATAAGAACTATAAAGTCTATCAAATGGATGTGAATTCATCCTTTCTAAATGGGGAATTGGAAGAAGAATTTTATATTGAACAACCAGATGGATTTCAACTAACTGACAAGGAAGACATGGTTTTATAATTGAAGAAAGATCTATATGGACTTAAGCAAGCCCCCAAAGCCTATTATGCTAGATTAGACAAATACTGACTAAGGCTTAGATTCAATAAAGGTACTACTGATAGCAACTTGTATTTCATGATGGATAATGAAAAAGTTAATAATTGAGGTCTTTGTTGATGACATTATTTTTGGAGGATATGATAATCTATGTATGAAGTTTACTGATGAAATGCAGAGTGAATTTGAGATGAGTATGATTGGAGAAATGAAGTCCTTTCTGGGAATGCAAGTTACTTAGTTAGACAAAGGGATTTTCATATCTCAGTCCAAATATGTGAGAGAGCTACTAAAGAAGTTTGACATGGAAGACTTAAAGCTAGTTGGTACTCCCATGGTAATCGGATGCAAGTTAACACATAATGATGAATCTCCTAAGGAAAATCAAACAATATATAGGTCAATGATTGGTGGATTACTCTATTTAACTCATACCAGACCAGACATAATGAATGTTGTGTGTATGCTTGCTAGATTTTAGGTTGAACCAAAAGAATCACATGTGACTACTATTAAGATAATATTCAGAGATCTAAAAGGAACTATTGATTTTGGACTTTGGTATCCAAAGGATGATGATATCGCTTTAAGTGCATATACTGATGTGGATTGGGAAGGAGATGTAGATGATAGGAAGAACACTAGTGGTGGCTTCTTTTTCCTAGGAAAGAAGTTGGTGTCTTGGTTGAGTAAAAAATAGAATTCCATTTCTCTATGTACTATTGAAGTAGAATATATTGCTGCTGCAAACAACTATACTCAAGTGATGTGGATGAAACAAATGTTGAAACATATCAGTGTGGTATATGAAGAACCTATTTCCAATCAAGTTTCACTTCTGGAGGGAGAAAGTGAATGAGAAAGAAGTCAGATTGGAATATGTGCCTACCAAAGAATAGGTTGTAGACATTTTCACTAAGCCATTACCAAAGGATACTTTTGAGTATTTAAGAGGAATGCTAGGGGTGATTACCCCTCCTAATAAAAAACTAAGAGATGCATTTACTTGCATCAATATGTGTGCCTCATAGATATTTTATAATCATGATTGATGTTTCTATGGCTGCTACTCAGGGGGAGTAGTTAGATGTGCAGATATGTGGTTCAGAGCTTGTATGTGGAAAGGTAATTCTTACCTTTTCCATTGATGTCAAAGGAGAGAAGATAGATGTGAAAAACTAAGAATTATCTAGGGAGAAGAGTCTTGTGGGGAGAAGAACATGTAGAAGAAGTTGAGGAAGAAGAATTAGAATCTAAGGGGGAGTAAGGGTTGATTAAGAGTTGAGTTGATTGTTTTTCACATCATGTGTTGCCATCAATGCCAGAGGGGGAGATTGTTGGATGTTGTGGTTGTCATTGATGTCAACACTATTAGCATTATTGTACTGAAGGCTGTATATGTCAAGGATATGGAGAAAACTATGAAAGTAAGAGTTGTAGGTTACCAGTAGAACAATAAAGGTCATGAAGATTTTTTTCTTTGTACATTGAAGATCAATTGTTGTGGACTAAAGGGTTTATTGATGAGAGTATCTAGTTTATCTAACAGAATTTTTAGAGGTCTGCATGTAGAATTGATCGTGTTGTGTTCTGACTATGTTTCTGTGGTCTCTATCAGTGTTCCTGATTGGAGTTTGTGTAATTCTAGTAATCTTAGTTGTTGTGGGTGCCTCTTTGTTAGTTCTTGGTGGTTGTGGATGCTTCCAGATCTTTCTCCATCATTTGTGTATGTCTGTGTTGATCGGTGTGATCATGGTTGAATATTTTTCCTATGCATGTTCAAGATTTCATGTTCTTAGCTGACATGATGGTGGTAATGTAATGCAAATCCTTGAAGATTGAAATTTGAATTTTTTTCATACTCATGGATACTATTTTGGTTCATATTATAGTATTGACCAATGATGTTTGATTCACATTGAAAATTTAATTGTTAACTTGGGCCGACATTGTAATTATGTTTTATATTTTTTGGTCAACAAAGTGGTTGATGTAATTCCATGTTGTGGATATATATATATGAGTGATTGGTTGAGCAAAGTGAATGTGTGAGGGAGTAGTAGTGTGTGTGTTGTGAGAAAATCCAGATATTGTGCAAGCATTGATCTATTCATTTGATTGCTAAGAAGAGTGAGAGTGAAGAGTGAAGGAGTTTTTCCATGCTTAACTAGAACTGTAATCAAGCTTGTGTAGAAGCTATTTTCTTAGTTCATACCCTCTGGATTTAATCCTATTGTTGGGTAGTGAGCCCCCTTTAGATTTAATCCTATTGTTGGGAAATGAGCCCCTTTTGTTTTTGAGTAGTGACCTCTAGGTAGTGTGCCTAAATGCATGTGCATTCCTCTTATTATTTTCATTATACTTTTAACAAGGTATAATATTATGGACTAACATCCATCGTGGTTTTTCCCCTAATAGGGTTTCCACGTAAAAATATTGGTGTTATTTGTGTTTCTAATGTATTGAGTGTTGATGATTTATTATTCTTTCATTAGATCTGACGTTAGTTAAGTAAATTTTGAAAATTTCAATATTATGTAAAAACTGATTCACCCCCCCTCTTAGTTGTCGGTGCTTGTTTTTCCAACAAGGTTACCCTTATTGGAAAAGGTACTGCTAAATGGGTCAAGGCTTCCTTTTGGTTACCAACATTGTGTGATACTACCCTAGATGACTTCCCTCTTGATTTTGCTAACCTATTTGAGAAAAAACTCTCTTCATGATATCTATAATATCCTTTACCCCAAATGACCAAACCATTGAATTAAGCCTAGTATATCCCCAACCCATTGACTGGGACCAATGAGGACCAACAATTCTAGATTTATTCAAAAATAATGAAGCAATCTCAGAATTCATGGGAATTCAAAACAACTTACCATGGTTATATCACAAATATGGTTTTGATAAAGAGCTAGACACCCATGCATACTATGGGGAGATGACTAAATCCTTTAGTCACAAAATTGATGACATGCAACTAACATGCAAATTTTTTAGTGAAAACCACATCATGTTGCACTTTTGATCCTAAAATGGTAAAGAGAAAGGATGCATTTGCATGTGAAAACCTCTTTGAGGTGCCCAAGGATGAGGAATTCAATCTCCCCCTTAGTGCAATGCATCTAGAGAAGTCAATAGCACTAGTAGAAAAGGCTACTCCAGTAAATGTCAGAACCAAAAAGCACCCAAGATAATTTTCTATGTCAAATACTTTTTAGATGAAGAATAAAATAACCTAGCAACATTCCTAAAAGAGAGAAGATACAACTTTGCATGGTCATACATAGATATGTGAGGGATCAATCTAGAAGTGGTTGTGCATCACTTAGCAGTCTATCCTTAAGCCAAACTAGTGAATTAGAAGTTGAGACAGATACAACCTAAAATAACACTCTTAGTGAAACTTGAGTTATATAAGCTTCTTGACATTGGATTCATCGGACCAATATACTATCTTGAGTGGGTTTCAAACTTGGTACTAGTCTCCAAATCCACTAAGGGCATTAGAATAAGAAAAAAATTTAGAGAATTGAACAATGCATGCCTGAAGGATGATATCCCTCTTCCTAACATCAACATCATTGTTGATTTAATAGCTTTGAATGAAATACTATCACTCATGGATGGTTTTTTAGGCTATAATCAAATCATGATAGCCAAGGAGGATCAACACAAAAATGCATTCATGGGGAACATATTGTCAGAACATGATGCCATTAAGGCTGAAGAATGTAGTTGTAACATATCATAGAGTAATGACCCTCATCTTTCATGAAATGCTCCACAAAATAGTTGAAGACTATATGGATGATATCTTGGCCAAGTCAAAAAAAATAAGTAAGCAATAGAGCTATTGGGACCCATCTTCAATAGACTCAAAGAGTATAAGGTATGGCTAAACTCGAAAAACTATGCCTTTGGGGTTACATCAGGAAAAATTCTTGGCTATATCTTATCACAAAGAGAGATAGAGATTGATCCAACAAAAGTAAAATCCATTATGGACATTGAACCACTACAAACTTTGAAACAAATGAGAGGGTTACAAGGAAGGTTGCAGTTCATTAGAAGGTTCATAGTGCAATTATTAGAGAAAATTTATGTATTCTCTCATCTTCTCCATAAGGGAATAACTTACAAGTGGGATGGAAAGTGTGATAAAGATTTCTAGCTGATCAAGGACTACATATTAATACCTCCAGTGCTCTTGTTTCTGATAATGAACAAACCATTAATCTTGTATATCTCAACAACATCAAAAACACTAGGTTCTCTTCTAGCATATGATGAAAGTAGAAAGGAAAGATCCATCTATTACATTAGTAGGACCTTAGTAGGCTATGAAATGAATTACCCATCCATTGAGAAAGCATGCTTAGTGGTAGTTTTTTCCTCACAAAAGCTTAGACATTGCATGCTATTGCATCAAATCAAACTTATTGCAAAGATCATCTCATTAAAATACCTATTATCCAAAGCAATTGTCATGGGGTGAATTGGTCAAATGGGTAATTATCTTGACTGAAATTGACATAGAGTATGTGGAGTGCAAGATAATCAAAGAAGTGATTGATGACCAAATAGTAGAAGCACCTATTTACATAGAAAACCCTTTGATATCTGAATTTCTTGATGAATCAGTGTTCCTTGTCAATACAATAGATTAGTGGAAAATTTACTTTTATGTATCATTCACCCAACATGGATAAGGGGTAGGTATTATTTTTATCACCCCTCAAGTCGATTGTATTCCTAATTCATACTAACTATCATTTTTCATGTACTAACAATATTGTGGAATATGAAGCCCTAATAATGGGTCTAAGGATAGCAATTAAATGGTACATACAAGAGATGAAAGCCTAAGGAGACTCACAGTTGGTTATCAATCAAATCAATGAAGACTACCAAACCAAGGATGATAAACTCACTCCTTATAAAAATATGGCAGAAATTCTCAAGGACTTTTTTATAGAAATAAATTTTGAGCAGATTCCTTACATGAACAATCGAGCAGTAGATGTCGTGGCGATAATTGGATCATTGTTAGATATTTTGCACAACTTCCTTCAATGTGGATTCTTGGTAGAACAACTTCTTGTATTGGCTTTCGAGATCCATGAATTTGAATTTGTGTGTGTCATCATTGGTCTTGGTTTCCCATGGTATCATGATATATTCACCTACCTTAGTAGAGGGACCCTCCCTTCCAACATCACCTCCAACCTTAAAAATACCTTTGTTAAGAAGCCATCCTGATTCATGATCCTAGGTGATACTTTATGCCACTAAAGCATCAAAGGGACATTACTTGACGTCTCAACCAAGAGGAGGCCTTGATTGACTTAATAGAAGTACATGAAGGCATATGTATTTCCCATTCTAGTGGTATGAATTTAGCTAAGAAACTATTGAGGACAGGGTATTATTGGTCAACCATGGAAAGAGAAGCCCATCAATACATGCAAAATTGTGTATAGTTTCAATAACATGTAGATCATATTCATGCTCTAGGTCAAGAGTTGCAACCAATGGTCACACCTTGGCCTTTCTTGTAGTGGGAGCTTGACCTCATAGGAAAGATTAATCCCACCTTATATAAGGGCCATAACTTCATTGTCATGGCCATTGAATACTTTATCAAGTGGGTCAAAGCCATTCCTATGACCTACATAATGGAAAAGAAAATTACCAAATTTGTCTTGAATTACCTTATCTATCGTTATGGTATTCTACAAACCCTTATCTCTAAAAATAGAACACCTTCAAGAATCAAAATGTGAAATCTAGCTATGTCAAAAATTCAACATCCTACATTGGTTCTCTACCCCATATTACCCATGACTATTCTAAAAATACTAAAGGAAATGGTCAATGAAGTTGGCCATGATTGACATCTATAGTTAAATCCCACCCTCTGGGCCAGTCAAACCAACATGTGTACACCTACAGGTGCAACCTCATTCTCCTTGGTCTACAAATTAGAAGCCATCCTACCTATTGAGGTCAAGCTTCCTTCAGTATGAGTGTCACTACAAAATATAATCACAAATGAAGGTACAAAGTATCTCGGCTAAATTAGATATAATTATTGGATGAGCATCATCTTGACACCCTTAATCATTTCATTAATAAAATGGAGCTATAACAAGAAGACCAAGAATTGGTCTTTCTAGGGAGGGGATCTTGTCCTAAAGTAGAATCAAAAGAATTTTCTAGATTAGGACACTAAAGGAAAGTTTGAGCCTAACTAGTTAGGTCCATTTGTCTTTATAACAAGCTATAGATTGAGAGCATACTAATTATCAATGCTTGAAATTGATCCCTTGTAGGAACCAACCAATAGTCTACATATCAGAAGTTTTATGCCTAGGCTTGAAGGGTGTAAATTTGAAAATTAAAAGAATCAAAAAATGATCAAAAATGAGAAAATGAGAAAAAGGATTGAAAAAAGTGAAGAAAAACAATCGTTCTCTAGTGAAAACCACTTTGATGGTGCTTTGCGAAAGTACCATGGTGAAACCTGACAAGCAGGTGAATTTCATAAATAAAGAACCTCCATCTATCTTTGGCTCTTTATCCTATCATTCTTTGCATTGCATCCATCCATCAGATCATTCATCATATTTATTCCATCACCCATCTTCATTTGTATCATAGCTTGATGTTGTGAAGTTTTGTATCTCATTTAGTACTACTTGCCATATTCTAAAGGTTAACTTTTCTTTCCTATATCGAGGTAGTCTATTGCCTCACGTTGAGGGAAATTCATTTTGGATTGGATAAAGTTCTTGTATATCTTAAGGGTATTGGAAATCTCTTGAAAATTCCAAAAACATTCATAAAAACTCATCAAAATCTAAAAATATCAAAATCATATACAACTAAAATCCAAAAAAAAAAATTCAAATATTGTAGTCAAAATCCAAAACATTCGAAACACATCAAAATACCTAAAAATGTAAAAAAATCAAAAATCCAAAAATAGCACCATGCCAAACAACATTGTCTCTAAGCTTGAACATAGGCAAGGACATCATTGATGTGCTCATGTGACACCCTAGGTTAGTCATTTAGGATTCTGTCATAATAAACTAGCAATCCATCAACTGTTCATATCTCATCATTTAATAACTATTAATTCAATCGAACTACGTGGTCTCTGTGTGTATAAAATAGGCAAGACTAATCTTTGATATGTCCCCGAGGCCCCTAGGATAGTCTGTTAGGTTAGGTTCTTGGTTGAAATCTCATAAAACCCCTAAACATTCAAAAACTTAGAAACCACAAAAAACATTTGAAAACTTAGAAACACCCTAAACATTCAAAATCTCAAAAAACACCAAAACATTGGAAAACCTTGAAAAACACTAAATATCCTTAAATAATTTGAAAACTAAAACATTAACATAAACTTTCAAAAAGATAAAAAATAACCTCAACATTTTTTCAAAACACCAAAAATATTGAAATATTCTAGAAAATCCCAAAACCATCCATCCCATTTCACTTTCACCTACAATAAACTTTCACCCATCATAAGTCAACCATCATCTTCAAACTTTGGTAAAACAAATAGAAAGCAAGTGTTGCAAGTCGTAAAGTGAGTAACCTAAGTGTCATAATCTAAAGTTTAGATCACAAGTAAATGAGTAAATAGAGTTTGTATCAACAACCTATCACACACCCAATCACAATAAAACCATTTGATAACATGTCTTAGGATGCATCCCTCCTACGATGGACCTCAACGTCAGAAATCACATTAGCTAAGTTAAATTGGCGAGAGATATAGATAACAATGACTGTTTATCTTAGATCTTTTCTTATGATTTATCTTATTGACCCATTATGAGGACCTCTCAATGATGTCTCAATTATTTAGAGAGAAAGGAATGGGGCATTGATCATTATCTTTCGTTTGATGTGCTTGTAGGTATTCTTGTAAAATAATCTTAGCACATACTTTATTAGTTGTGTGTAGGGAGGTTGTTCAGGGTAGATTGTTGACAATTGCATATGCTTTGGTCTAATATATTCTAAACTTCTAAACTACATTCCAACAAGGTTTCTGTATGTCAAGGTGTGAATAAGAACTATCCTATCTATTTGTAGGGTCAAAGTCCATTATCACTAGATACGTCATCTTGGTTTTCAATACCATGATGCATTGTGTCTATGTGTTATTTCAAACATAAGGAATGACAAAAAATCCCAATTCCAACGTATGAGAAAATCATCTTCTCTCTCATCAGCATATCAAATAAATCTTGGTAGATCATAGCTTGTTGGAATTTTGAATCAGTCTTCAAGATCAATGGTCAAATCATTCATCTTATTCTTCCATATTCTTTGCACACTAACTTGGTAGATCATGATAGTCAATAAAACATCATTGTGCATCCACCCTACATCCACAAATCATCATACATACATATCGCATCATCATAGCATATCATAATAATGAAGAATCAATAGCATCACCATTATCATTTAAGTTGTTTCTATAAGTGTGGAAAATGTAAACAAACTACAATTAAATACACCTCTTAATGAAACCTTCCATCAGAATTAAGCATGAATTAAACTAATTTAAAACACAAAAAATACTGAAAGCATCTCATTGTCTCCTATCTCCAAAGATTTATCAAATTACAAAAGCTCTTAGATTTGTAAGCACTATAACTGTTTAAAATGCCTATCTAGAGAATGGAATGGATGCTAAATGCTGTGATGTGATTATTTCTAGTTAATTCTAGATGATATGGTGCTATTGTAAATGAAGCCTGATGGATGAAAGCTACAGTAAAAAGAAACTATGATGCTGCTATCGTGATATGAAATCTATTGATGCCATGATACTATGATACTAAAATGCCAATGCTAAATGATTATGATTGCTTGGTTGCTTGAGTACTAATTCCTGTAGAGTAAGTTTTCATAAAAGATGATAATTATTAGATCTTATTGAATGATTTTGATGCTTCATAAGGCTATATATATAGATTTTCGGCAACACATTTGTATAGGGGTAACACAACAGAGGCTGAGATTAAATTTGGAGATTTGAATAGTATGAGATGAGAAGGTGGAGCTGATCATGGGGGATTGTTCCTCCCCATGAAAACACTAGGCAAGATGAGAGGAAAGATTTGAGGCAGAAGATTGACAGGATTTCCTGCAGGTTTGTCCCCAAGGCTCTTCCCATGAATGCCAGTTGCATTAATTAGATTTGAAAAATCTAATTTTATTGGTGAGTGAATAGAGGGATTTGATTTATGCATTATTTAAATATTTTTGGTTTATTTAAATTAGCAACAAGAGATAAATAATTTAATAAAACAAACTATAGAAGTTGTTTATTAAATTAAAATAGAAGGAATATGATAATTAAATTAAAGATTTTAGGATATCTTTATTTAATTAAGAAGAAATATGATGAGATAATTAAATAATATCAACTATTGAAGCTATGCATTTAATTTTAGGATAGAATTGATGGATATAGTATAGAAGAAATAATAATGATAATAATTAAATAAAACAAAGTATTTAACTTTGTTTATTTAATTAAGAGGAAAATAATATGATAAAATAGATGAATTAATAGTGAACTTAATATAAATAAATATTTCTATTTATTTACTAAGTAGATGAATTAAGATTAATTAATTAAACAAATCATATTTAATTAATTAGATTCTCTAGAAAATTTTTAGGTGTCTACATTTTGCCCCTCTTTGAAGTGATGTGTTTATGCATTGCGCCAAAGAAAATTTTGTGTTGTTGCTGCTAGTATTGATGAGAAATTTTTCCGAATGCCCCATACATGATTTTTTTAGGTGATTGATAGATATATGCCCCCTCGAGAGATAAATTAATGAGTTTTTTTTTTTTTGATATTTTGGAATTTTTCCATTTTTCAATTTTTATGATTTTTTGACGATTTTATGTAGGTTCGATGAAGATACAATGATGAAATAATTTATCTCCCGATAATTGATGTAGAAAGTGGTCCTGGATGAGTTTCAATTTATCCTTCTTTTAAAAATTTAATTAATCTCATAAAAATCCCTTTTTGAAATAACCTATTAAAGGCTAAAAAGGTCTTTTTCAAAATCATTTGTAGATTGTGACCTTTGAAAGTTTGAGAGAGATTTTTGTGCAACGTGGAGTAAAATGCCAATTCCCTATCACACTCACCGTTTTGAATGTGTTTGATGACATCAGTGGCCAGCCGCGTTCAGATCCCCATTATGTTCATAATTTTTGCTTGGTTTTCGTGCATTTTTCAATTTTTAGTGTATTTTTGGATTTAAAAAAAAAAACTCTTTTAGTGCTTATTTTTATGTTGTTGTAGCACTTTTAGGGTCTGTTTTAGCACTTCTGTATTTTAGCACTTCAAACCTCTGTTCTAGTGCATTTCTAGTGTTTGGTAGCGCTTCTCCAAATTTAGCACTAAGGTTTACCGATGTAGCACTTTACCACTCTATTTTAGCACTTTTTGAGAATTAGTGCTTCGAATAGATTTTGTAGTGCTTTACCGCTCTATTTTACCACTTTTTGAGAATTAGCGTGTTTCTAAAAAACATTAGCACTTTTACCCAAAAAAATGACACTTTTGATAATTTGGCGCTTTTGTATAAATGTGATTGTTCCTTTAACTAATGACATGTTGAATTTCCTTGTTTTAACGTTTGTAATGTTATTTTAAGTGCATTTATATCAAAGTGTCTATGATTTGTGTCAATTTGTATATGATTTTCTTTTTTTTTTATTGTGTTAATTGTTGGTTTGATATGAATGATTTGTTGATCTCCTGATAAATGGGGTTTGATGTTTTTTCTGATGACAATTATCCTCAATATAGGTGAGGAATAATTAGATTTGATGTACCTCATGATAAGCAAGGTTGATTTGATATGTTGATGATAACCTCATGATAGGTGAGGTTGATTTGATGCATTGATGGTGACCTCGTGATAGGTGAGGTTGATTTGATGTGTGCTTATGAGATTTGATTAGAATTCTCACCAAGAGCTAACTTGATTTGATATGATTTCTTGATGTTATTTGATGATTGACATGAATTTATTATCCTTGATTTTTGGTAATTGGAGTGATTGGGGAAACTCCAGATTCGAGAGCGTTTCCCTTGAACTTTTGATCTTATTCCTAGGTTGGCACAACCTAAGATGGCTATCATCACATATTGAGGATTGTCTCCTCTTCTGTACATGTCCCATATTAGGATTAATTGGGGTTTGTTGACAACTTTAGCTGTGAGGTGGCATAGTGAGCACAACACCTTTCACCTTCCCACTAGTGAGATTACAGCCACCCTTGAGGATGTGTGGTAGATCCTATGGCTTTTGATTGTTGGAGATGTTGCAGTAAATGATTCAAGAAAGCAGGGTGGGACCGATGCTCTTCGTAGAGTGTTTCAAGATGATCAAATTAGAGGAGAGTGAATTCCATGGTGTGAGATGGTTGATGCATATGCCACTTTGTTGTCAGTACTTGTTGGCTTCATTGGTGGGTTTGTTAGTCCTAATCATAGGTCTAAGGGCTTCTCAGTTGGTTGGCGCTGAGTTTTGGATAGCATGGTTGTTCATGGTACTCAATTTTCTTGGGGCATGTGCTTACTTTCCTAGTTATATCATGATTTACATTTAGTTGTGTATCTCAGTGGTCGTAGTTTATCAGTCGGTGCTACTTTACTTTAGGTATGGGTGTGGGAGCACATAGCTATCACATGCCAGTTCCAATTGCTCAGAGGCCACCCAAGAGACCTGATGTATTTAGATATTCTGGCAGGTTTACCCAGTTTAAACTGAGTAAGTTAGAGTTTTGGAGGAGAGTTATTGATGACATAGAGTCTGTAACATGGTGTCCATACCTAGAATGTGATCATTGGGATGATGACGATGTACAACTACCATTTCTTTTCTAGTCGATGATCCTGATTAGTCATGGGCATTGGGTTTTAGAGAGATTCTTGATCATACATGTCTACAAATAGTATGGGATGGTACAGGGTATGCCCCAGGGTGTCGCTCACTATGCTCGTTGACAATCAAATACAATAGATTGGGGGCCTTGTTTTTCAGATGTCGTGGTAGTTTAGGAGTTTCAAGCATTACAACCATTTGTATGGGACATTCAGCTAGATAATGTCAAGGCTCCTCTTATAGTAGAGTATGCTGAGTATTGTGCTTTGCATCCATTTCCATGCCTTACTATTCCAAATGAGCCTGCTCCATTACGTGTAGAGGAGGATGTTCTTGTTGCTAATGGTTAGATACAAAGGAGAGAGGATGTTGGAGGAGTTGAGGCAAAGGATGTTGATTTTGGGGTAGAGGAGGATATTGAGGCAGAGGATGTGGATGTTGGTGGTGTGAGTAGTGGAGAGGAGAGCAGCAGAGATGAGAGTAGCGGAGATGAGGGATTCGATATTGAAGAGGCTGTAGTTGGATCGGGCCCTACCTTAGATTTTCCTGGTGAGACCATGCCTTGTAAGAGGCAAGCTGTGGGAGATGTTTCTGTGTGGCTCTGGATAGTAGATCTTTAGGTGCAGTTAGAGATTGTTCAGGAGCAGTTTCTTTAGACTCAGGGTCTATTAGAGTAGACACAGGCTCAGATGTAGTCATAGGCTGAGTTACATATAGAGACTCTTTTAGGTGTGCAGGCTCAGTTAGTTACTCTTAGTCACAAATTGCAGCTTTGACAACCGAGAGAGATGCGATGAGACAGACAGTTGAGATAGCTCAGGCACAAGTTACCTCATTGACTGTTGAGAGAGATATAGCCAGGTTTGTAGTAGAGGGTGCTCAGGCTTTGGCCAATAGATTACAAAGACTAGCAGATGGTACCTCCTTGGTAGATTACATGCGAGAGGTTGCTCGTATTGGTGAGGATATTGAGTTTTATAGAGGGAGGTATTATGATGCAATTCCATATAAGCAGAGAGTGATCTATGCGAGGTCTCGCTCGGGAAAATCATGATCCAAGACTGTTAGTGCAAGTGTTACTCAGTTGTTACCCAGAGATCCCAGGGATCTTGGTTCCTCTGGTGGGAGGGGTCCTAATCCTACTATGCCTACACCGTCTGGAGTTAGTAGCACATGATTGTGTCCATGATGTACTTTGATTATTATAATGTACAACCATTATTGATGTTTTATCTTTCTTTATTTTTAGACATCATTGTATACTTGACATTGAGAGTTTGATATATATGAGATGCAGTAGATTCTATAGTCCCTGATATGTTCTATTTAATTTGCTGATGGATGCATTTTGTTTGGATGTTCTAGATGCTATGTGATGGTTTTATTGTTATGATGGGATGCTTTGATATGATTTTGTTCTATCGATGATGCAACTAATGGTAATGTATGGATGCCTTGTATATGGATATATGATGTATATGGATTTATGATTATACTATATGTGTTGTAAATGTAAATATATGGATGAAAATGTGGAATGATAATTGATGAAATAAATTGATGGAATTTATTATCAAATGGATGGATTATATGTGAATGTCAAATGGATAAATGCAATGAGTTATGATGATGATGTATGCTAAGGATAATCGAATGATATAGTTATATATGTTGAAAAATGATTGAATGATGAAATGACGATTCAAATGTTTTGAATATATGCAAATGATTATGATGATGCAACTATATGATTATGATGTTCTTTTTGTAATTGTAAAGTATACTCATTCTTGTATGAAAATAAGATAATTATTTAAGGAATGATTCACCAATTTATTTTGTAACCAATACTCTATAGGTATGACACTATTATGGATGCAACCTACTTCTATTATGAAAATCTATATGTGAACATAGGCATTTTAACACTACTTTTGTGCTTTTGTATAATCATTGAGCTTTAAAATGTTGAAAGTGATTACAAGCATCAATGGTATAATGTAAACTAATGATGACTTGAGTACTACTTTCATGATTTTTGATATTGTAAATGAACACAAGCATCGAGGTATAATTAAACCGAGATGACTTGAGCATTTCTTGTGTAATCAAACAATAATTAACCACTTTCCTATGTGAATTGGAATGTCATCCATGATACTTTGTAGAGCACTTCCCACGATGATTCACACAGTAATTATGATTAATTCATAGACAAAAGACAAAGAAAAATACCATTTCTTCTTCCTAGCTTCTTTAGTTCAATACATCATTGAGTTGCTCCAAAGAAATGATAATAATGATCAAAAGTACAACATATCTTGCATTTTCTTATGGTATTCAATCATTTATTTAGATTAGATCATCCATCCTGATTTTGTGATGTCTTTGTGTTTTCGAGATTTTGAATCAAACTAACCTAAAGACCTATCCTAGGGGCCTCGGGGGATGATAAAAGATTAGCCTTGCCTACATTATACACGCAAAGACCACGTAGTTCGACTTACATAGACTTATGTTTTTGACTTTTTAAGACTGACTTTTTGACTTGTTTTTTTGTAAACTGATGTTTACGCGCTTTCTCATGGTGTGATTGATTTCTTGATGCTAGAG